>CM037998.1:24082478-24328408 GCA_021234005.1 Nephelium lappaceum
AGTTATAGTGGTTGAATGATTGTAGAGAAGTTAAGGTGATAAAGCAGGTGTTCGTATCCTTTGCTATTGGTAGGTATAGCGATGAAGTGTTATATGATGTTGTACCTATGCACGTGGGACACTTGCTTTTGGGTCATCCATGGCAATATGATAGGAGAGTAATACATGAATGAGTTTAAGACTAGATATTCTTTTACCATGAATAGGTGAACAATCCTTCTTGTGCCATTAACACCTAGACAGATGTATGAAGATCAAGTGAGGATAAGAAAGAGTGAGCAAAATAAAGAGAGCGAGAGAAAAATAGAGGCAAAAAGTTCAAACACTAGTGAGGTCGAGAGAAAGGGAGCTGAGTGTGAGAGAAAGAGTGATAAAACACCTGAGTGTGTGCAAAAGAAAACTAGGAAGATCGAGTGTAAACGAGAGAATAAGAGGAAGACAAGTGAGAAAATGAAAATGAGTGTTTATGCAAAATGGAGCAATATGGGGGATGTTTTTCTAGTCAAGTAAGCAAATATTTATACTTTTGTACAAAGATACTTATTTTTTTAACTCTAACCTTAATGTGTTTTTGCCTAGTGTTGTTACAACTCTTTTACAGGATTTTAAGGATATATTCGCTGAGGAGATACCGGATGGATTGCCATCAAAGAATGGAATAGAACATCAAATTGACTTCATACCCGAGCTACAATTCCAAACCGACTCGCATATAGAAGTAATCTCGATGAGACAAATGAGCTTCAAAGGCAGATTGAAGAGTTGATGAAGAAGGAATATATAAGGGAGAGCATGAGTCCATACGTCATACTAGTATTACTTGTGCCTAAAAAGGATGAGATTGGCATATGTCCATCGATTGCAGAGCTATCAACAAAATTACAGTTAAATATCGACATCCCATACCTAGATTAGATGACATGTTGGATGAGTTGCATAGATCTTGTGTATTTTCTGAGATTGATCTTAAAAGTGGATATCATCAAATTAGAATGAAAGAATGAGATGAATGGAAAACTGCATTTAAAATGAAACATGATTTGTATGAGTGGTTAGTCATACCTTTTGCTTTAACTAATGCACCTAGTACTTTCATGAGATTAATGAATCATGTTTTACGTTCTTTCATTGGAAAATTTGTTGTGATCTACTTTAATGATATATTAATGTACAGCAAGAGTATAGATGAACAAGTTAGGCATTTGCATTATGTGCTTGATGTGTTAAGGAAAGAAAAGTTGTATGCTAATTTGAAAAAGTATTCCTTTTGCACGGATAAGATCGTATTTTTGGGATATGTTGTTATGGCAGAAGGGATAGAAGTAGATGAAGAGAATATTAAGGTTATTAAGGAGTGGCCTAGGCCTAGGAATGTTAGTGAAATGCGTAGCTTTCGTGGGTTGGCTAGTTTTTATAGGACATTTGTTAAAGATTTTAGCACCATAGCTGCACCATTAACTGAGGTTGTAAAAAAAAGTGTGGGTTTTAAATGGGAAAGTGAGCAACAACATACATTTCATTTGATTAAGGATAAATTGTGTTCTGCACCATTGCTTGCATTACATGATTTCTCTAAGACATTTTAGATTGAGTGTGATGCATCGGGAATAAGTATAGGGGCTATTCTTATGCAAGATAGAAGTCCTATAGCTTATTTTAGTGAGAAATTGAGTGGAGCATGATTGAATTATCCTACTTATGACAAAGGATTGTATGCTTTAGTTAGGACCTTAGAAAATTGACAACATTACTTGTGGCTTAAGGAGTTTGTAATCCATATTGACCATAAGTCCTTGAAACATTTGAAAGAGCAAGGTAAGTTGAGATGGAGACATACTAAATGGGTAGAGTTCATAAAAACATTTTGACGAAACCCGCCCTGCCTTTCCCTTTACGGGGTCCAAGTGCTCGCCTGGCACCCCACGGAATCCCTTTGGATTCTATTTCATTACATCTAGCCGAGAATTTGAGGGGCAAAGCCTAGAACTGAAAATCATCATAATTCAGATAAACTTAAAATTAATTAAAATTTGTTTTCTATAGTTTAAAATTTCTTTAAAAATTTCAACAGAATTTCCTTTGTTTTTTGGGATTACCAAAGTTTAAAAAATCAACCTGCAATTCAAATTTTACACTTCTAAAGTTTCACACATTTTCTCAACTTCAAATTGGATCTCAGGTCCATTTCAATGGTAATCCCTAGCCACAATTTCTAAGAAAATAAAATCAAATTAGTTTAGTATCAAATTTGAAAATAAAAATTCGTTTACAATCCAGAACTTTACAATCAAAATAATAATTTACATTCAAAAGATATTTACAACCAAAATAAAGTTCATATATTCTTTTGTGCATTGTTACTTATACATTCATAGAAATTTTATTTCTCCAGCCACTTTCATTCGGATGGAGGGGAACGTGTATCATGTTGGCTGAAACCTACACTTAGGGAGGTTTTTAACAAAAATTTATAAAATGTGAGCTAAAAAAGTTCAGTGAGTGCGAGGTTTTTAACTTAAATTATTTTCTAAAATGGTAACCTCCCTAAAACATTTATAAAAATTTCTATTTCTTATAGTTTTCAAAAATATAACTTCAGAATTGATATTAACAAAATTCAGATTCAAAGTAATAAAATTTAGAATCAGTAGATAAAAATTTATATTAAAAATGGTAATTAATTTTAGAAATTTTCATAAAATTTCATATATAATAGAATTTCATATAATTTCAAAACCACCAATGGATTTCCAGAAGCATACAGATAATGATCCCATGTACTGAGTGGGATGAACCACTATCTCTAGCACTAGTGACAGCCAGCCATCAGTGTTTCACACTTTCTGGCATATACAGAAGACATCTTATTAATGCACTGCGGATTAAATCCATAGTGCAAGCGCGAAGTGAAATAATACCCCTCGCGTATATTTGGCGACACGACTCGACTGACAGACTCAATTCCCCTCAGAGTTAGTAACAACCCATCCCAGGACTTGCCATACACATAGGGGTATTCCGATCGGGTCTACACATATATATATTTTCAGATACCGTCAATTCCGTAATAGATAGTGTAATATATTGGATTTGAAAAATTCAATAATTTCTTTATGCCATTCATAACTAAATTTCATTTATTTCACTTGCTCATAAAAATCATATATCATTTTGAATGGCATATAATTCACATTTCATTGCATATATTTTTCATGCATAAACCATAACACATTCAAATTAACATGAAACATTTAAATCATGTATTAGTTTCCATAACAACATGAAATAATCAAATTATTTCACAATCAAAATAACTTTAACATAACATGGTAAAATATAATTTTGTACTCACAATTTTTTATCACTTGGTAGCTAATCAATCCTCCCTTTTTTCTTGACTTTTGGGCTTCAATTTGGTCACTTATAATTCACCATTTTAGGTCCCAAAATTCCATCAATAACAATCTCATCCATAGTTAAACAAAATCACATTTTTATTAACCAATACTAACAACCCATATTCATCCTTAAACCAATCTTAAACTAACCCAATTAGCCATTATTCATTCGCATCATTTTAATTCTCCTTCATTTAATTCATAAGCAAAATTCATCAATTTTAACATTTAAAATTCAATCATTCAACCAACAAAAATCATCAATCCAATTAATTCATTTGGACACACTAAAACTCATGAAATAATCCCACCATACATCCAACACTTCTTAACTTCAATTCCCTTCATTCCATTCATATTTATTCAACATCCTACATATTCAAACACTTTAATATCCTATAGAATCACATGAATTAATTAAAATTCAAGGTGCCCTTCAACCTAACAAAAATTAAATTTCATACCAATTCATCCATTTAATTAAAACTCATTCCATCAATTATCTCCATACCAATTAATTCATCAACCAAAACCCTTAAACACATTAAAATCTAACACACACACTAGGCACCCATTCTTGCCATCTACTAGCTCCACACACACACAATCATTCATTTCATTTTTCTTCAATTTAATCACACAAATCACTACTTATTCAACTCATCTAGCATTCAATAAACTAAAATCAATTAAACCCATCAATTATCATCATCAACCATTCAAACACTGACCTTCAACACACTAACAAAATCCTACTAAACTCATATCACATTCTAATTCAATTTTAAGCTTAAAATCATGATAAACAACCTTCAAATAACTTACAAACAACATCACTTCATCCATTAATCACCATCTTCAACAAAACCTATAAAAACTCATCAAAATCACTTTAAATTAACTCTAAATTCAACCAACTAGCTTACCTTGTTTTCCTTGATGATTCTTGGAGCTTAGAGGATGAAAAGCTTGAGAGAAATCACCCCAAACCAGCAGCTCACTTCTTCCTTTCTCGGCTGCACACACACGGCTCACACCTCTTTTTTTTTTTTTTTCTTTTTGGTTTCTTGCTCTCCTTTGCTTGCACGACCACTTTGGTTTCTTTCTTTGATTTGGTCGGTCAACACCCCTTTTTATAGCTCTTTTACAATCTCATCTTGCCCCTTTAACATTTTAAAAATCACACATGAGCTCTAATGAGTTGTTTTAATCCAATTGGTCCATAATCTTTCATAATTATCCATTCAGTTATCTTTAATCTCATTCTAATTAATCTCAACCACAAATTTAGTCAAAAGATGATTATTAGGTGCTAATCCACCATTGGTCCATCAATAATCACATGGATTGTGCTTTTAGAATGAGTTTGATATCATAAAATCTCATTTATACCCTTAACGTTAAAAATTAATACAATTCATTCCAAAATAAATTCCAAATTAATTCTATGATCACTCATTATCAAATTGACTTCACAATACTCTAATTAGTTGTCTTAGGACTCAATCCATGGATTCAAAAAAAATTAAAACAGAGTTTAGGTCAATAGTATTTACAATCCTGTTCATAAGGGCGTTTTCGTCGATAACTTTTGGAACCTTCAGAAACTATCCAAATGGACTCATTTTTACTCCATTTCAGTGTTATTGGGTCCTAATAACCATTTTAAATATTTTCAATTTTTCAGGGTTCGTCTCAAAATTTCACTATTTATCGAATACTATTCACTTGGAGATACTATTCATCCATAAATATTACTATTCATCCATAAATTCACTGTTAACCATAAAATGAAAGTTTGGGGTCCTACACATTTCCTTATGTGATCAAGTATAAATAGGGAAAAGAAAACGTTGTAGTTGATGCATTATCTCGCATGTATACTTTGATTTCTAATTTGATTGCAAAATTGTTAGGGTTTGAGCATATTAAAGAATTGTATGTGAATGATCTTGATTTTGCTTCTGTGCATGTTGCTTGTGAGAAGGTTTATTTGGTAAATTTTATAGACATGAGGGGTATTTGTTTAAAGAGAGTAGATTGTGCATTCCTCAAGAGTTTATAAGAGAATTGCTAGTTAGAGAGGCGAATGAGGGTGGTTTAATGAGATATTTTGGTGTTAGAAAAACTTTGGATGTGTTAGATGAGCATTTCTTTTGGCCACACATGAAGGGAGATGTTGAGAGAATTTATGAGAAGTGCATAACATGTAGAAAGTCTAAGTCTAAAGTTTTACCCCATGCATTGGATGCACCTTTACCAATACCTAGTTAACCTTGAATTGATATTTCTATGAATTTTGTATTGAGTTTACCTAGGTCCAAAAAGGGCTGAGATTCAATGTTTGTTATGGTTGACAGGTTTTCGAAGATGGCTCACTTCATACCATGTAACAAGATCGATGACGCCTACACATGTTGCTGACTTATTCTTCAAGGAGAGTGTTCGACTTCATGAAGTGCTGAAGAGCATTGTTTCAGATCAAGATGAAAAGTTCTTAAGCCATTTTTATAGGACTTTGTGGGGAAGCTAGGAACGAAATTTTTGTTTTCTACTGCTTGTCATCCACAAACTGATGGACAAACAGAGGTGCTTAATAGGACTTTAGGTACTTTGTTGCGTTCCATTATCCAAAAGAATTTGAAGAATTGAGAAGATTGCTTGCCACATGTAGAATTTGCTTATAATAAGAATGTGCATTCAACTACTGGTTGTTCACCATTCGAAGTTATGTATGGGTTCAATCCACTTACTCCTTTTGAATTGATACTTTCACCTGTAGAGGAAAGAGCTAACTTAGATGGTAAGAAGAAAGCTAAATTTGTTAAGCAATTGCACGAGAGAGTTAGACAACATATTGAGAGGCGAATAGAGCAATATGCTACTCAAGCTAATAAGGGGTGAAAGAGAATTGTGTTCAAACCAGGAGATTAGGTTTGAGTGCATATGCGTAAGGAGAGGTTTCATGTTCAACGAAATCTAAGTTATAGCCTCGTGGAGATGGTTCATTCCAAGTACTTGAACGCATCAATGACAATGCGTATAAGATAGATTTGCCAAGTGAGTATAATGTTAGTGCTACTTTTAATGTTTCTGATATTTCTCCTTTTGATTTTGATGTAGGTGCTGATTTGAGGACAAATCCTTTTGAGGAGAGGAGGAATGATGGAAACTAAGGAAGCAAGCCTATGGATCATTTGAGCATCGATGGGGGACCTATGACAATAGCTCGAGTTAAAAGAATGAAGAAAGCCTTAAATGGGCTCGTTCAAGAGATTTGGGTCAAGAGTCTTGCATAACCGTGACTTGGACAACTTGAAGGGGACATCAAGGCTTCAAAATATTATTCAAATCCAAGAACAAGTCCAAGAACATCAATCTTGCGACTTGGATGACAATTCTAATGCAAATGAGCTATTAATTATTTGTTTGAATTAATTTGGGCTACAACAAAATAGGCTATTTATGTCGACATATCCATACCGGGTATTAAAGGCCCGATATGGATACTAATATTTTACCCCAAAAAAATTTTATAAACGGATTATCCTTACCGGCAGGTCTCACCCGGTAAGGATAATAATAATTCCATACCGAGCGGGTCGTGCCCGGTATGGAAATATGGTTATCATTACCGGGCGGGTCACGCCCAGTAATGATAAGTTTATTATCCATACCGGGCGGTGACCCACCCGGTATGGATATCATCATCCTTACCGGGCGGGCTATGCCCGGTAAGGATAATGTAATTTCCTTACCGGGCAGGTCTCGCCCAGTAAGGATAATCAAATTCTTACCGGGTGCCTGGTAAGAAAATTGGATTATCCTTACCGGGCGAGACCCGTCCGGTAAGGATATTTAGATTACCGTTACCGGGCGGGTGACCTGCCCGGTAAGCAAGGTTTTCCATATTGGGCGGTGCGCCCGGTATGGAAAAGCCGGGTGTTTTACGCAACTTTTTCCCCCCATTTCCCATTTTAATTTTCTTCTCTCTATCTTTCTCTTTCTCTCACATCTGCTCTCTCCCAACCCTAACTGCCGCCGACGAATCTCGCCCGCCACCGACCGGTCACCGCTCCTGGAGCTCGCCGTTCGCCGATCTAGTGAGAGTGAGTCTTCCCTCTCATCTTGTTCTTCTCTTCTTTTTCTCTTTTTCTTCTTCTTCTTCTCTTCTTCTTCTCTCTTTCTTCTTCTTCTTCTTCTTCTTCTTCTCCCTTCTTCTTCTTATTCTTCTTCTTCTGATCGACGCAGCGGAACCGGCCGGAACAAGTCCGACCACGCGATGGTCAATCGGACTGGTTCCTACCGCCGGCGCGGTGGTCTCCCATTTCTTCTTCTTCGATCTTCTTCTCCTTCTCCTTTTCTTATTCTTTTTCTTCTCCTTTTCTTATTCTTCTTCTTCTCTTCTGTTTCTTGTTGGTTGGTCCATGCGGCTGGCCGGAGTGATTCCGGCCATGATCGCCGGTCGGACTGGTTCCGACGCCGACGCCGACGCCTGAACCAAGTCCTCCCTCCCATATTTCATTTTTTCTTCCTTTTTTTTTTCCATTTTGACACTTATACTTTTCTGTTGCAGCCACTATCGAGCATTGTCGTCAGTTCGGTGCCATCGTGTGTAAGTCCGATCTACTGCTCTTCCAGCATCCGGCACCATCGTCTTGGGCAATATACTCCTGTTTCGCCTGTTTTATTTGTCAATAAGGTACGACCTTTACGATTTTGTGTTTTATTTTGAAATTATTTTGACTTGTTGAGGTTGGATGTTTGAGTTATAAACCAAAGGTGTGATGTGAATCAAAGGTAACATGAGCAATTTGTGGCTTTAGAATGCTAGATTTGGATACACTTTGATATTTGACGCTGGCTTGGCATTCTGTTATTGGGTTTTTTTCAATTGGATAAGGTTTTGGGTTTTAGACAATTTTATGTGAGAGTGACGGGAGGAGTGGGAGTGGACTATTTTGAGTCAATCTGATTTGTTACTTGCTACAATCTCATATATTTATTAGCTTTGTTTCTATTTTCTTCACTTAATGGGGTGTATTTTATTCATTTATTACTCCTTTCAATTGTTGGTTTAGTTGCATGCAGATTGATTTAATAGTTCAAAAACAAGGGCAGATTGTTGGATTTGCTTAATTTTTTTTTTCGACATAAAATATCCGTTACGACTACATCTAAAACATATAATTAATGCACATTCACTGCCGCTTTGGTCCAACTATTTACAACTTGCATCGTGATAGTAAGGCTTAGGTCCTAACCCTTAACTATAGCATAGTTTAAACTATAGCATCGCGAGTGTAAAGATTTGATAAGAAGACCAATCATTTTAGACTTAAGTTTGATGAGCATGCTTATATGTCAACTACATCATTAGATGTATCTGGACTTGATTCTAGTATAGATGAAAGTGAGGGTTATGCTCGGATAGATTGCGAAGAATTGATTGTAAACATTTAACATTAATTTGTAATGAATGAAGCATTGTTTGCTATTTTTTGCGATGTATGTGTGTATATGTATTGTTTGTGTATGTATTTGTAGAGAGACAGAGTCTCTAAAGTGGTTGGATCTGTTGTGAAATTATGTTGTATTTCAATTGCAGATGAACTAAATTTGTGGTAAGTTCAAAAATAGAGGAAACTCTGTCAAAATTTTCATAAATTAAACAAGCTTGACTTTATATATATTGTTGTATATATTGAATTTATTATTTATGTGTTGGCTACTAATATATATGATATTTCTATAATATTTCAGATGTCGACGGAAGGAACATCGACCGGTAAGTTTTCAGATGGCTCCAGTGGAGAAAAGAAAAGAAAAGGACGAGATCCAAACCGTTTGGACTATGAAAAAATGGCTAAGGTAAAAGCTACAGGGATACAAATTAATGAAGTAGGACAGCGAATTGGACAAAATTTAGTGATCTATAGTTCATGTTATGGAGCACTTGCAGCTCAAATGATACCCATAACCTATAGTAGTTGGGATAAAATACCAAAAGCATTAAAAGATACAGTGTGAGAGAATGTAAAGGTATGTTTGTATTGCGTTATTGGATTCATTTATTTAAAATATTAATGTTGGATATTTATTTAATTGTAACTTACAATTGCAGTTACGATTTGGTGTTGATGATTCAATGAAAGTTCAGACATTAAAAGCAATGAATGAGTGTTGGAGACACTATAAAGGCAAAATAACAAAACAAATTAGAGACATTTCTCCTGGTCCCGATGCACAAAGAAAATACGAAATGCTAAAACCACCAAATGTTAGTGAACAGGATTGGATTGAATTTGTGAATCATCGATCGTCTTCAGAATTTGAGGTAATTATACATTCATATATTTTTAAGCTGTCATATAAATCTGTAATGGATTCTGACTGAATTTACAATTTTTTAGGCTACTAGTAAGCATTTTTCATCGTTGTCAAAAAAAAAATGTTACTCCACATACAACAAGTTGTAAAGGGATGGCACGCCTACGAGAAGATTTGGTAAGAATTCAATAAATTATTGTTTCATTCTTTTTTATTATTTCTTAAGCTCAAAAAATACACATGATTTCAAAAATGTATTATTCTCTAACAACTTTAGAAATAAAAATCGAAAAATATGTGTATTTGTTTGTTTGTGTATGAATATTAGAAAGCCAAAAAAGTGGCTGAAAATAAAGATCCCGAAGTCGATAAAGTAGAAACATGGATAGCCAGTCACATGCACAAAGATGGGAGGGCAGTGAATAAAGACGTTGCTGAAAAAATTGTATGTTATGTTCATTTATTCAATTATTATGTTAATTATATTACTTGTATATAGTTTTTTTTAATATTGATGTCATATGACATCATATAGGAGCAAATTGGGACACTACATCAAGAATTTCAATCTTCACTTGAAGATGATGCTATCACTCAAGTTTTAGGTCCGGAGCATCGAGGTCGAGTTCGAGGAATGGGTCATGGTGTAACACCATCTACTGTATGTGGATCTATGGTTGGTAAACAAAATTTTACACAATACCAACAGCACGTTGATTCTGAGATGGCAAGTCTGAAACAAACAGTTACTAATTTGACAAATTTGCTTATGACTCATTGGCCGAACGTAGATCAAACTCAAATACTAGCATGTATGCCTCCCGTACAGCCTGTAAATAACACAAACCCATTAAAATTTGTTTACTTCTTCTTTTTTGCTCTTTAATTTTTTTTTTTTTTCGTATCCATGTTTTTTCACAAGTGGGTGTAAATATATTTTGTTATTTTTTGCTATATGTGTGTTTGTGTATATAGATATTGTTTGGGTATTTATTTACAGAGAGACGTTTATCCTTGATCAATTGTGAAAGTATTTTAATTTGCAGGGAAATTAAATTTTTGGTAAGTTCAAAAAACAGGGGAGACTTTATCAAATTTTTATAAAATTGATTGGGTTTATATATATATATATATATATATTGTTTAATATATTGAGTTTGTTATTTATAAGTTGTCAAATTTGGGTATTTAATATTGTTTTCCCCCTTATTTATGTTCCCTCACAATCAAACTATTGATTTTTTTCGTAGACACAATATTCAAGTGGACTCAAATTCGATGGGATCTAGTAAGAGTGTTGCATGTACCTTCAACAAAGGTAAATATTCATTAAATTTTTATTATTTATTCATCCAACTTAATTTCATATATAAATGTATTTCCATAATATTGTTTTATAAGCGTAATTATTTAAATTTTTATGCAAATGTAGTCCAAATCGAGGGGTTCTAAAGGTCAAGCTTGTGGATCGAGTGGAAACCATTGCAAGTTATTGGACTGGTTCAGTATAGGAACAGTGGTGGCGGAAGCAGAAATTGATTCCAAGGACCCTTATGATCAAGTTCATCACTGAAGAGCTTGGTCCTAGATTATTGGCGAGTTTCTGTGAAGAAAGTAATTGTTAGATTTCGTTACCTCGACCTACCAACGAGCTACAAACTTTAGAGCATGCATTAGACTCATTTATTGCTTGACCAATAAAATATATTGTATGTTAGGATTATATTATTATCATATATAGTAATCGTAAATGATGTAAGTTAACTTTAAGTAATATATATAAATACATTTTAAATATATGTTGAAATTTGGTTTAAGAATATTTGGAATATATAGTTTCAATTTCAATATTAAATTATATATATTTTAATCAAGAAAAAAAATTGTAATTAAAACCATTTCCATACCGGGCACATGCCCGGTATTGATACCTATTATCCATGCCGGCCAAAGTGCCCGACATGGATATTCCTGGACTAACAGATTATCCATGTCGGGCACTCGACCCGGCATGGATAATCATTATCCATGACGGGTCGGGTGCCCGGCATGGATAATGATAGTATTGATACCGTCTCTATCCATACCGGACACGATGCCCGGTATTGATAGGCATCCATATCAGGCATTGCCTGGCATGGATGAGCTATTTTCTTGTAGTGTTTGTATTATGGGTTAGGTTTAAAATTAGTTTAATTTATAAGGCTTTTAATTATGGGGTTGAGACATCTATTTAAATTAAAAGCTCAATGTGAGTGTGTTTAAAAGAGTAGGTGGCGCGACCCGACCCGGATACCTCTAAATCTGATTCAGTAGGTCACGCCAGGCACCCCAACGGATCCCTCTCAGACCCGACTCGTCGGGCTAAGCGAAACCCGCGGAACGAACCCTAAACTCTTTGATACTTTCTGAAACATCGTTGGGTTGGGTTTTTTTAAAAAACTAAAACGCGTAGGAAAAATTTTTAATTTTAAATTCATTTTTGAAACTCATTTTTCTAATAAAATTTCGGCAACATAACAGCTGCATTTTTAACATTCTCGAAAAACCTCTTTACAGAAAAACAACACTTCGACTAAAATTTATCACCAACCCAACTTCTGATTGCCCGTAGGCCTCAATCATGCATGTAAATTTTCAATTCAACTCAATAAAATCCAAACACAATTTAATAAACCACATTTAAATCAAAAGCAATTTAAAAACAATTATAAACGAATAATTACACATCCTTTATACATTTTAAAAGAGATTGACATGAAAATCTAACTGATGAAACAAAATGGGCTGTTTAAATGATGTCGTGTCGCGCTGACTCATTCGCTGGAGGTAATGCTACTGATCGGCTACCTGCTGAGAGTACCTGAGGAGGTTTTTATATAAAACAGAAAATATAATGAGCTAGAAGCTCAGTGAGTGATAATTTATCTTTTCTTTAAAAATCTGATTTTCAAAACGTCCTCCTCTAAAAACGTTTGAAAAGTATTCTTTGTTTCGAAAGCATTTCAAGTTTAAATCTCTTAAACATCAACTTAAATAAGAGAATTTATATATAAATACAGGCTTGCTTTTAAACTCAAAACTTATAATTGTAAATCATAAATAACGTGAATAATACTTTTAAAACTTCTTTTCTCTTAAATATGCTTTTCTCTTTTAAAATTGTTTCCTGATATCTTTTAAAATTACCATAGTATTCCTAAATCTGGGGTCTCTCGAATCTAACGGCTATGTGCAGAATTTCTCAGCGCTAACCATAGCTCGTCAACTCTTGAGACATCTCGTGGCTATGTGCGGAATTTCTAAGCACTAACCATAGCTCGTCTGCTCTGAGACATCTCGTGGCCATGTGCAGAATTTCTCAGCGCTAACCATTGCTCACGAAACACTACCCCACATCAGTAAAGACGACTCGACTGACAGACTCTGACACTTATCCCCCATATTAGTGACTTATCCTTTTCCAGGACTGTGCCAATTGATGTAGGATAAACCGGCCGGGTCTAAACTGATCTGTAATCTCTAAAAATTCCTAAGGGGATACTTTCTGGTTTTGAAAACACTTTTCCTTTTCTACTTTAAATTTTTGGTGCAAAAGCACAAATCTCTTTTCTGAGTGCGTAAAGCACTAAAATCTTATTTCTGGGTGCAATAAGCACTAAAACTCATTTTCTGAATCCATTAAGCATTAAAATATCTTTGGAAAGTGCAAAAGCACAAAATAGCATCATTTCAATCTCTAAATTCATGCTCATATCTATGCATTTAAAATAAGCTCAAGTGAACAATTAATTTATCAAATCAAACTTGATAATTTGAAATATTCTTAAAATCTTTAAATAAAACTCACTCACAAACTATTGACTGAAAATGGCGTGTGCGGAGTCCCATACTCCTCTCGCATCTATCCTCGAGCGCTCTCGTCACCTACACAACATATGGAAACATAAATTTACGTTCACGTCACTTCTGGAAACTCGAAATTACACAATCGTCCCCATATGATCCTTTTTACGCGAAACTCTCCATTTTGATTTCTAATCTTTAATCTTTCGCTTTTAATAGCTTCAATACTTCTAATTAAACTCATTAGGGTCGTCCGAACACTCAACGGATGCTATAAGGATCAATTTACGAAATTGCCCTTCAAACTAATTTATTGCGCGATTTGGATTCTTTTTAAATCTTTAATATTTTCTTAGTTTCCTAAGCTCCCAATAAACATCAATTAACTTATTTTTCAACTTATTTTTACTCCAAATCAACCGATAACCAAATCATAATAAAATTCACATCAAAACCAACTTAAATCACCAATAAAAATCATCAACACAAATCAATTTCGAATCGAATAACTCACCACCTTTCACTTTGATTTCTTGCTCAATCTTGGTTCTTCTAATTTGGGTGAGTTTGAAAGCTTGATGGGAACCTCGAAAATAGCTTGAAATTGCTTGATCTAGCTCCTCCCTTACATGGCCGAAGCTACCTCCTCCTCGTGGCTTCGTCTTCTCCTGCTTCGTTTTGTCTTTGCTTCTAGTGCATCACGGCTGCAACTGCACTGATTTGGAGTGAAAATGGCTTGATTCCAGCTTGGTCTTCCTCTCCTTCCTCTCACTCACGCGATCTCTCTCTCTCTCAACTGATCTCTCTTTCGCATCCCTGTTTTGGTTCGAGTTTAGCTGACTATCATGGGCTGTTTTTGGTCGAGATTGCAGCTGGGTCGAGATGGGTTATGTAGGTGGTCGAGACGGCAATTGATCGGCGTCGTCTTCCGCTCAGATCGGCTCGATTCTGCCTTGCGGTTCTGCGTCGCTCGATCGCCAGCTTCGGTTGCTTCGCGATGTTCTGCTCGTCGATCGATTGACTCGAGCTAGTTCTGCGGATCAAGCTGCAGCAACTCGTCGGTGTCTCTTCGCGCGATCGAGCTAGTCGCGGCGATCAGCTCGGTTGCTCGTTTGCGTCGCTGTCCTCAGGGGCTTCTCGCTGCTGTCGGGCGATTGCGAGCTTTGAGGTGTCGTCAGTGCAGTTCTACGGCGCGTGTGGCGCGTCGTTGTCTCCTTGTCTTCTATTGCTCTTCTTCTTTCTCTTCTCTGTTCTTTTCGCGTTCATTCTTCTTTCTGTCTCTATTTCTTTTCTCACGCGATAGTGACTGGATGCTCATTGTTTTGCTTTTATGAGTCAACTCATTTTTGGCTTCTTATTTTTCCTCCCCAAACTATTCTAAAAATGACTGGTCACATCCTGATAAAATTGCGGTCTCCTCCCTTCGCTTTGAGCTTAATCTTACTTTGACCACAATTATTAAAATTTATCTTCAAATTAGTCCCTTATTCACCTTAAAAATTATTCGATTTCCTTCATCATTTTATCTTTCCGTTTAATCTCTAATCGAGTTTAATTCAATCCTTATGAGTCCTCTATGACCTTAAGCGTTTCTATAAACCAATTAGGGTCTCCAATAATTATTTAGAGACTATTTTCGAGAAATCCATAAAATCAAATTCAAGGGCTTACAATTTCTCTCCCTCCTTATAAAAATTTCATCCTCGAAATTTCTGAATGATCTTATCTGGATAATTCTCTCTTTTGAATCATTCTTCACTATAACATCATTCATAACATCTTCTGTATCATCGCTCTAACCTTTACATCATCATTGCTTGAACATCCTGTTCAGATATCTTCTTTCCTGAGTTTCTCTTTTAGAAATTGAACTAGAAACTTAGACTTACTAGCTCTCTAGTCAGTCCTTCTCAAGAACTCCATTCATTTGAAACTCATAAACTATGATACTACTCAAGGATCTACGTACCGTATCTCAAATAAGGCTCTCATTTTTTCCTTAATTAGATCATCAACACAGCCAAAGATACAGGCTGATCTGTCTCATCTTTCAGGTCAAAACTTAATAGTAGCGTCAACCTAAACTCACCTCATCATCTGACGGAAAATTACTTGATACTATACTCCCATAATCTCGCATCCAAACTAATTCCATCAATAAGATCCACAAAATTAATAAAATAGAGAGCTCTTAAATCAATCAATACTTAAACATCATTATCAATTTAAGAATCATTACCTATATCCCCTTCTAGATCATATTTCATGGCATTAAAACTATATCTCATTTATATATATCTCATCTTGCCATTTCCAAATTGATATCTATTGTTCCATAACTCAAACTTCGAATCTAATACACATGAATTTCTCAAATTAAAGATTACACATTACACTTTTGCTACGCAATTTCATTATTTCATCACGATTCACACCTAACTCCAAAATATTCAATAAAGAACTTAAATCCTCAAATCTGATCTATATTCAAAAATAGATAATCATGTCCACATATACTAACTCAACCTCATTTTATCACATCCATCAGTTAACAGATTATTTAACGTCAAAAATCTGATTCGTACAAGATCCACTCCATCTTACTTATCTGTTACCTTTCTAATGAACTCTATGACCTTTGTGATTCCTACTATCAACATTCTCAAAATTTGTGCTTTATGCTAAGCAATTATTAAACATAATAATATCGTATCTGATTTAATTACTCAAACCATAAAATCATATCATCTAAGCATTTTAAAACTCAATCACCAATTATTCACATTAATCCTAAATCAATAGCCAATTCAAATGAAATGAACATTACAACTTCTGTTTATATTCACTAATTTCCCTCTCGGGTGGTAAACCAGAAGAGTCCTTTGAGAGCACATATTCGGAAATTTCCTAACTACCGGAATGTCTTTCAGTCTCTCTTCATTATCTCAAACTCACGGTCTACTGTTTCATATCTTGATTTTGATTCTAATAAACATTATTGATTTCGAACTAAAGATTATACTCTACGCTTTCGCTGCGCAACTCTATTATTCAACAACAATACTTTACTCACACAATTAATCACATTTAGATTCGATATTAACACTTAACTCTGAAAATTTCTCTAAGGGAGGCTGAAATCCTCAAATTTCATTTGTACTCAAAATAGAGAATTATATCCATATATAATAACCAAATCTCATTACATACTATCCATCGATCAAAAAGTTATCTGAACTCAAAATTTTGAATCATGCATGATCTATTTCATTTACATATTATCCTTACAATTAATTCCATACTTTTATAACTCATAATATCAACATTTTCAAGTTCTACGTATTGTGCTAAATAATAATTAAACAAAATAACTCTATATCCATTCTAATTGATCAAAACATAAAGTTATATCATCCAAATACGTCAGGAAAATCTCTAATCATTGGAATATCTTTTTATCGCTTTCCTTTATCTTCCACATCTATTTCAAAAATCAATCTATAGCTTTATCTAATATTTTGCAATCACCTTACTGAAACACTGACCAATTCGGTACTCCCTACTCAAATGTAGGCTGCTCTACTGGGGCATTCACAGACCCCACACCATGCTCAGGCTCCTCCTCTCTCATAAGGTACCTCAGCTATCCTCCGAATCCTCGGGCGACCACGACCACGACGCTTGCATATCTATGATTTTGAGATGCATGAAAATGAAATTTAAAAATCATACAAAATCATGCAATGCTTCAAAACGATCTAAAACGTACTGAAATTTCCTTAAAACTCTTTAAAATTGACTTTTCTCAAAACTTTTTAAAACTTCCCAAGAACTTTCCAAAACCTTGCTCTGATACCACCTTGGCGCGACCCGACCCGGATACCTCTAACTTTGATCTAGTAGGTCACGCCGGGCACCCCAACGGATCCCTCTCAGACTCGACTCGTCGGGCTAAGCGAAACCCGTAGAGCGAACCCTAAACTCTTTGATACTTTCTGAAACATCGTTGGGTTGGGTTTTCTTTAAAAACTGAAAACGGGTAGGAAAAATTTTTAATTCTAAATTCATTTTCGAAACTCATTTTTCTAATAAAATTTCGGCAACATAACAGCTGTATTTTTAACGTTCCCGAAAAACCTGTTTACAGAAAAACAACACTTCGACTAAAATTTATCACCAACCCAACTTCTGGTTGCCCGTAGGCCTCAATCATGCATGTAAATTTTCAATTCAACTCAATAAAATCTAAACACAATTTAATAAACCACATTTAAATCAAAAGCAATTTAAAAACAATTATAAACGAATAATTACACATCCTTTATACATTTTAAAAGAGATTTACATGAAAATCTAACTAATGAAACAAAATGGACTGCTTAGATGATGTCGTGTCGCGCTGACTCATTCGCTGGAGGTAATGCTACTGATCGGCTACCTGCTGAGAGTACCTGAGGAGGTTTTTATATAAAATAGAAAATATAATGAGCTAGAAGCTCAGTGAGTGATAATTTATCTTTTCTTTAAAAATCTGATTTTCAAAACGTCCTCCTCTAAAAACGTTTGAAAACTATTCTTTATTTCGAAAGCATTTCAAGTTTAAATCCCTTAAACATCAACTTAAATAAGAGAATTTATATATAAATACAGGCTTGCTTTTAAACTCAAAACTTATAACTGTAAATCACAAATAACGTGAATAATACTTTTAAAACTTTTTTTCTCTCAAATATGCTTTTCTCTTTTAAAACTGTTTCCTGATATCTTTTAAAATTACCATAGTATCCCTAAATCTGGGGTCTCTCGAATCTAACGGCTATGTGCAGAATTTCTCAGCACTAACCATAGCTCGTCAACTCTTGAGACATCTCGCGGCTATGTGCGGAATTTCTCAGCGCTAACCATAGCTCGCCTGCTCTGAGACATCTCGTGGCCATGTGCGGAATTTCTCAGCGCTAACCATTGCTCACGAAACACTACCCCACATCAATAAAGGTGACTCGACTGACAGACTCTGACACTTATCCCCCATGTTAGTGACTTATCCCTTTCCAGGACTGTGCCAACTGATGTAGGATAAACCGGCCGGGTCTAAACTGATCTGTAATCTCTGAAAATCCCTGAGGGGATACTTTCTGGTTTTGAAAACACTTTTCCTTTTCTACTTTAACTTTTTGGTGCAAAAGCACAAATCTCTTTTCTGAGTGCGTAAAGCACTAAAATCTAATTTCTGGGTGCAATAAGCACTAAAACTTATTTTCTGAATCCATTAAGCATTAAAATATCTTTGGTAAGTGCAAAAGCACAAAATAGCATCATTTCAATCTCTAAATTCATGCTCATATCTATGCATTTAAAATAAGCTCAAGTGAACAATTAATTTATCAAATCAAACTTGATAATTTGAAATATTCTTAAAATCTTTAAATAAAACTCACTCACAAAACTGTTGACTGAAAATGGCGTGTGCGGAGCCCCTACTTCTCTCACCTCTATTCTCGAGCGCTCTCGTCACCTACATAACATATGGAAACATAAATTTACGTTCACGTCACTTCTGGAAACTCGAAATTACACAATCGTCCCTATATGATCATTTTTACGTGAAACTCTCCATTTTGATTTCTAATCTTTAATCTTTCGCTTTTAATAGCTTCAATACTTCTAATTAAACTTATAAGGGTCGTCCGAAACACTCAACGAATGCTATAAGGATCAATTTACGAAATTGCCCTTCAAACTAATTTATTGTGCGATTTGGATTCTTTTTAAATCTTTAATATTTTCTTAGTTTCCTAAGCTCCCAATAAACATCAATTAACTTATTTTTCAACTTAGTTTTACTCCAAATCAACCGATAACTGAATCATAGTAAAATCCACATCAAAACCAACTTAAATCACCAATAAAAATCATAAACACAAAACAATTTCGAATCGAATAACTCACCGCCTTTCACTTTGATTTTCTTGCTCAATCTTGGTTCTTCTAATTTGGGTGAGTTTGAAAGCTTGATGGGAACCTCGAAAATAGCTTGAATTGGTTGGATCTAGCTCCTCCCTCACATGGCCGAAGCTACCTCCTCCTCGTGGCTTCATCTTCTCCTGCTTTGTTTTGTCTTTGCTTCTGGTGCATCACGGCTGCAACTGCACTGATTTGGAGTGAAAATGGCTTGATTCCAGCTTGGTCTTCCTCTCCTTCCTCTCACTCACGCGATCTCTCTCTCTCTCGACCGATCTCTCTTTTGCGTCCCTGTTTTGGTTCGAGTTTAGCTGATTATCTTGGGCTGTTTTTGGTCGAGATTGCAGCTGGGTCGAGATGGGTTATGTAGGTGGTCGGGACGATGACTGATCGGCGTCGTCTTCCGCTCAGATCGGCTCGGTTCTGCCTTGCGATTCTGCGTCGCTTGATCGCCGGCTTCGGGTTTGCTTCTGCCGCCGTTTTGCTCGTCGATCTGATCGGCTTCGAGCTAGTTCACGTGCCGATCAAGCTGCAGCAACTCGTCGCTGTCTCCTTCCGCGTCGATCGGAGCTAGTTCATCGGCGATCAGCTCGGTTTCTGCTCCGTTTTGGCATCGCGCGTCACCAGCTTCAGATGGCTTCTTCGCTGCTGCTCGACACCGATCTGCTCGGCTTCGAGGTGTCTCCGCCGTGCGGTTCTGGTCGGCGGTGGTGGCTGCTCCTTCTTATTCTTCTTCTTCTTCTTTCTGTTCTTTCTTCTTTCTTCTTCACGCGATAGTGACTGGATGCTCACTGTTTTGCTTTTATGAGTCAACTCATTTTTGGCTTCTTATTTTCCTCCCCAAACTATTCTAAAAATGACGGTCACGTCATGATAAAATTGCGGTCTCCTCCCTTAGCTTTGAGCTTAATCTTACTTTGACCACAATTATTAAAATTTATCTTCAAATTAGTCCCTTATTCACCTTAAAAATTATTCGATTTCCTTCATCATTTTATCTTTCCATTTAATATCTAATCGAGTTTAATTCAATCCCTATGAGTCCTCTATGACCTTAAGCGTTTCCATAAACCAATTAGGGTCTCCAATAATTATTTAGAGACTATTTCCGAGAAATCCATAAAATCAAATTCAAGGGTTTACAGTAGGAGTCCAAGATCAATTAAAAATCAAGGTTTTATTTAGTTTTCTATTAGATTTAAAATTGTATGCCTATAAAAGGCTTATTAAACCTAAATTTTGAAAGAGTTAATTATTGAATAAAGATTTAATTTTTCTTCATTGTTCTTTTGAGAACTTTGAGAATTGCATCAAGAATTGTTCTTGATTTATCAATTTTGACTTATCTCCCACATTTTCATCTCTTTCTTGGGAGTGGCGTCGTTATATCTTTGGTTCTTGATTCTCTAATCAATGGGTCAAAGATTTTCTATAACCTGTTTTAATCTTTCTTGGGGTTGTGTTTTAATTTGATTGTGGGTGTCGTATCTTTATATACTAGGTTCACATCAAAACTTCATTTGAGCAATTCAACGAACACATGATTTTCATATTTTACAGTTGAAATTTTTAATGCTTAGAAGTTGTTGTATATAAGTGCAAGTTTCTTGGTGTAAAAAACTTCATTCAAACAATTCATCAAACACATAAATAACATAACTCAAGTACTAAATAAATTAAAAAGAATAAACAAATTCAATATTACAAAAATTCATAGTTGAACACAATAATTAATCTCTCATAACAATTGGAGACTTGATTGGGTTTAGTCTTTTGTCAATATTGATGATACATTTGGGTATAAAATGGAAATTAAAGTTCCTCTTTCAATCCAAGAGGGAGGAGACACCTAAATATAGAGAAGACGAAGTTTTCTCAATGCTGAAAGAATATTGATATTAAAAATTAAATAAATAATAAAATAGGTATAGATGAGGTGTACTTATAAAATTAGAGTATAATAAAATCAGACAAAAAATGGTAATTTTGGAATTAAATGAAGTTTAAAAACAAATTAAAGAAATTTTTAAATTTTTTATGGGGTGGACAAACAAAAGGGATGTACATATAATTTTTGAGGGGTGGAAATATCAGCATTCTTATTTTTATTTATTTTTTAAATAGTCAAATAACTTAAAATTGCTAAGAGATAACTTAAAACAAAAAGTCACAAATTCTAACTTATCCCTCAAGCCTATCCACTTAATCATTATTAAAATATTTTCTTCTATAATTATCCTTCTAAAAGTGAATATTTCTTATCTTCATTAATATCCTATAAATTGTCATTTTTCATATGTTACTAGTAACTTGAATTTATATATTTGAATAGCAATTTTAATGTCATATGACGTGACCCAACCCGGATACCTCTATCTCTGATCCAGTAGGTCACGCCGGGCACCCCAACGGATCCCTCTCAGACTCGACTTGTCGAGCTAAGCGAAACCCGTGGAGCGAACCCTAAACTCTTTCATACTTCCTGAAACATCGTTGGGTTGGGTTTTCTTTAAAAACTGAAAACGCGTAGGAAATTTTTTTTTATTTTTAATTTTAAATTCATTTTCGAAACTCATTTTTTTTTTATAAAATTTCGGCAGCATAACAGCTGTATTTTTAACGTTCCCGAAAACCTGTTTATAGAAAACCCACACTTCAACTAAAATTTATCACCAACCCAATTTCTGATTGCCCGTAGGCCTCAATCATGCATTTGATTGTTAAATCAACTTATGAAAATTCAAATGACATTTAATGAACCGCATTTAAATGAAAAACAGTTTAAAAACAGTTATAAACAAATAATTACAACTTTCAAATCTACTTATACATTTCAAAAGATATTTACATGAAAATATAACTGCTGAAACAAAATGAGCTAATCAATGATGTCGTGTCGCGTTGGTTCGCCCGCTGGAGGTAACGCTACTGATCGGCTACCTGCTGAGAGTACCTGAGGAGGTTTTTATATAAAACAGAAAATAATGAGCTAAAAGCTCAGTGAGTGATAATTTATCTTTTCTTTGAAAATCTAGTTTTCAAAACTTCCTCCTCTAAAAACATTTGAAAACTACTCTTTGTTTCTAAAGCGTTTCAAACTTAAATCTCTGAAATATCAACTTAAATAAAAGAATTCATATATAAGCACATGCACATATTCAAATACAAAACTTGCAACTGTAAATCATAAATAACTTCAATAATAATTCTAAAGTATCTTTTATCTCAAATAAACTTTTCTTTTAAAAGCTGTTTCTTGATATCTTTCAAAATTACCATAGTATCCCTAAATCTGGGGTCTCTCGAATCTAACGGCTATGTGCGGAATTTCTCAGCGCTAACCATAGCTCGTCAAATCTGAGACATCTCGCGGCTATGTGCGGAATTTCTCAGCGCTAACCATAGCTCGCCTGCTCTGAGACATCTCGTGGCCATGTGCGGAATTTCTCAGCGCTAACCATAGCACACGAAACACTACCCCACATCAGTAATGGCGACTCGACTGACAGACTCTGACACTTATCCCCCTGGTTAGTGACTTATCCCTCCCCAGGACTGTGCCAACTGAAGTGGGATAGACCGATCAGGTCTAAACTGCTCTGTAATCTCTGAAAATCCCTGAGAGGATACTTTCTGGTTTTGAAAACACTTTTCCTTTTCTACTTTAACTTTCAGGTGCAAAAGCACAAATCTCTTTTCTGAGTGCGTAAAGCACTAAAATCTGATTTCTGAGTGCATTAAATACTATGATATCTTTGGTAAGTGCAAAAGCACAAAATAGCATCATTTCAATTTCTAAATTCATGCTCATATCAATGCATTTAAAGTAATTTCATGCTGTTACTCATCAAATTAACTTAATAATATCAAATACTTTTAAAATCTTTCAAATAAAGTTTACTCACAAAACTGATAGCTGAAAATGGCGTGTGCGGAGCCCCTAATCCTCTCACCTCGATCCACGAGCGTCCTCATCACCTACATAACATATGGAAACGTAAATTTACGTTCACGTCACTTCTGGAAACTCCAAATTACACAATCGTCCCTATATAATCCTTTTTACACGCAACTTTCCATTTTCGATTTCTAACTTTAATCTTTCGCTTTTAATAGCTTCAATATGCCTAATTAAACTCATTAGGATCGTCCGAATACTCAACGGATGCCATAAGGGTCAATTTACGAAATTGCCCTTTAAACTAGTTTATTGCGCGATTTGGATTCTCTTTGAATCTTTGGTTTTCTAAACTCCCAATAGGCTTAAATCCACTTATTTTTCAACTCGTTTTCGCTCAAAAACAACCAACAAACACATCATAACGAGATCCATTTCGAATCAACTTAAATCACCAACGAAATCATCAATTTCAAACTTAAATAACTCACCCCTTTTCTTTCGCGTTGACTACGCTTTGAGGATGATTTTCGAGCTGATTTTGGACTGGTTTTGGTGATGGATCTAAGCTGATTTTCTTCCTCATTTCTTCTCCTATCTTCCTCTCTCTCTTTCCCTCTCGGTTCGCCGCAACTTGCAGCTGTTTTTCGGCGCCGTTCTGCTATCTCTGTCGCCGGATCTGCACGCAGATGAGGAGCTGATTTCAATCTGAAAACAAGCTCAGATGCAGCTGAAATGGAGGAAAATCAAATGGGTTTTGCACGCAGGACTGCAGGTGACCGGACGACAGCTCGCCACGGTCTTCTTCCTCGCCGATCAGCTCTGATTCGCGGCTGTTCTGCTCGGTTTTCAGCGCTGGTTCTGGTCGGACAGCTTCATCTCGCGTCGCGACTGCTGTTCGATGATCTTGCGGCTGGTCGGTCGGCGGTCGGCTGCTCGATCGGCGACGTCACTCCTTCTTTCTTCTTTCTTCTTCTTTCTCTCTTCTCTTCTTTCCTCTTCTCTTCTCCTCTTATCTCGCGCGATGAACCTTCTGGATTCTGCTCACTCTCTCTCTCTCTAGATTTTTAGACAACTTTTTGGCTTCTATTTTCCTCCCCAAACAACTAAAAGAATAACGGTCACGTCCCTTAAAAATTTCAGTCTCCTCCCTTGATTCTTAGCTTAATTTCACTTTGACCACAATTATTAAAACTTATTTTCAATTTAGTCCCTTATTTCCTTGAAAAAATCATTTGATTTCATTCACTATTTTATCCTTCCGTTTAATCTTCAATCAAGTTTAATTCAATCCCTATGGGTTCTCTATAACCTCAAGCGTTTCCATAAACCAATTAGGGTCTCTAATAATTATTTAGGGACTATATCTGGGGAAATCCGTAAAATCAAATTCGAGGGCTTACATCATATATCATATAACTTAAAATACATACATATATACATACATACATACATACATACAAACATACATATAGGAGAATTACCTCCAACCTACCTGAAACTTTAATATTCATAGGCGAATACAACAACTTTTTGGTTTATTTGCAGCGTTCTCCTCTGAACTAACGGTTGACTAACTTTGACCATTAGTAAATATATTTGACAGCTTAAAAAATATTGAAAGACCATATTATCTCTAAATAAGTTCACTTTTTATTTTTCTTTTTAAATAAATTTACAAACTTTAAATAAATTAAAAATAAATTTAATGAGATCTCCATTGTCTATCTGAAAATGGATGGTGGATGGATGGAAGAGATTAATTTGAGAAAAAAAAATTTAAATAAAAAATCTAAAAATAAAATATAAAGATTCATCTTTACTTTCATCTTCAAACAAAACAAAATTGAAAAAGTAAAAAAAAAAATCTAGGTTGAACAAAATTTTAATAAAAAAATCAAAATTAAAGAAAAAATTAAAGTTGAATCAAAATAAAACAATTTATTTATTTTTTTAAAAAAAAGATCAAGAGATCTGGGTTGAACTCGGACCTTCAAACTTTGATTCAACCTAAACCTCTCTTTTGTTTTGTTTTGTTTTTTTTTTTTTTAAATTATTATTTTTTATTTAACTTTAATTTTTTCTTTAATTTTGATTTTCATTTTAATTTTGTTCAATCCAGATTTTTTTTCTTTTTCAATTTTGTTTTGTTTGAAGATAAAGATGAATTTTCATCTTCTATTATATATATATATATATATATATATATTTTTTTTAACTTCCTTTTTAAATTTCGATTTTTAAATTTTTTTCTTAAATTAATCCTCACAGTCCATCTGGTAGCGATCTCATTAAATTTATTTTTATTTTATATAAAGTTTTTGAAATTTATTTTAAAAGAAAAATAAAAATGAATTTATTCAAGGGTAATTTCGTATTTTAATATTTTTTACACAGTCAAACATATCAACCAACAGTCAAGTCAGTCAACTATTGGTACACGGGAAGACGCTGTAAATAAACCAAATACTTATATGCTTCTGTGAATATTACAGTTCCAGGTGGGTTGGAGATAATTCTCACACATATATATATATATATATATGCATATATAAAAGTTATGTGAACTAAATATATTCTTTAATTATTATTGTTTAAAATAATATATATTAATTATTATCAATAAAAAATTAATTTATATAAATTTAAAATATATAAATACATTTGGTTAGGATTTTATTAAATGCTATATTTTCAGCTACATATATGATTTAAAATAAAAGTACATAATGATTTTTAGTCATAAAGATATAGATGAAAAAATACTTGTTTTAGGATGTTTTTCTCTTCAAAAGACAAATGATCAATAGGTACATTTATACATTAGAAGGAAAAAAAAAAAATATATATATATATATATATAGGTTTCAAATTTCAGTTATTATTTAGTTTTCAATAATATTTAAGACTACTTAGTCTTTAGACAATAAAAAAAGGAAAACAAAAAAGAAAACAAAAAACACCTTAATGACTCTTCATCACTGTTATGAGATCTTTTTCCATGTGGGTCAGTGTGTCTTCACCACTGTCATGAGATATATACTTTGTCATAAAGATGAAGAATTAAAAAAATAGTTGAAAAGAGATTTTTTTCTATATAATCTAGTTCTTTTTTTTTTTTTTTTTTACACTTCTTTTATAATGTCACTATATCCAAAAAACTTGAAAGTAAAAAAATTCTAAGTATACTTCATTTTGTTCCAAGATTGTCCTTATTTATCATTAAACACTCATATTCTAAAGATAATTCATTTAAAAAAATGAATAATTAAACTTTTAAAGTTACTTCATTTTATTTTAATATAACCATTATTAATTTTGATGATATTTCTTTTTTATTTGAAAAGGAATTTTGATGAAATTTTTAATAATTTCCAATGCAATATACACATAATCAAGGAATTCAATTTAGTTACAGAAATTAATATGACATCATATAATTTTAACATAGTATATAGTTTAAAAATTTTAAGATTCAACAAAAGAAAAATTGTATGTTTAAAACTAGTTGAAAACTTATTTTTATTATTTAAAACTTGTTGTAAATTAGTAATTATCCATTATTTCATATTTTGCCTTTGATTGCATATTATTTTCTATGGCTTTGGAATTGAAGAAATCTTTTACGTATTAGTAAAATAAAAGAATTAGGGTTTGTGATTGTAGAAGAGGAAATGAATAATATTGGTTTCTGAAAAAAAAAAAACAAAAAGTTAATTTGTAATGCTTTTAGAACCTTTTTATCTTTCATAATCGTTATACTTTAGGTGAATATTGTCATTAAAAAAATAAAAATTAATTATAAAAAGATATTTGGTGAGCAATGCATCACTCTTTTTTAAAATAAATATTTAAATTATAAGCAAAAATACAAATTGACAAATATATGGGCTCTATTGTGTATTTGTAAAGCTAGCTAGTTTTCTAGAGAGAGGTCATTTGACAACACAATGCTGTTGCTAATACGTTTAAGTATTTTTAAATACACCCACCTTTGGAGAATATAATTAGAAAGGTTAAGTGGCTGCTTTTAGATCATATATTAATGTAAGGGTGATTGTGCAATTTGCCTAAAAAACCGTTTGGACTGCGGAAGGGCTGTTCAATCTGGTTTTTTCTAGATCATTGAGCATTCTCCACACGCTAGAGACGATATTGTTTTTTTATGTTAGTTTTTTATTTAAAAATAATAATATAAAAAATTAATGGGCATAACGGAAAGACCAATTTGTCACCTGACCTTATTGACTAATATAGTCAACTGTTAGTCTAACAGTCAAATTGGATTTTAATATAAATAAGTTGAAATCTCAATGTGGAGTGCAATTACAGGTAAAATAAAGGTAGATTGCCCCACGGAGCTTTGTTTGCTTCGAGCACCTTGCAATTGCTGGCGGCTCTCTGTGAAGGTAGACTAACCTCCACTCTTGGTTACCTTACTAGAGCTGCCTTACGGATTACCTGTCTATCCGCGCTTTTGCCCAAATTTCTTTGGCTTGGGGAAGGTTGCCACTGTCTTCTCAACCCTGGTGCTGCCTATACTAAATTCCTATATCTAATATATGTAGCAGAGGTAACATAAGCCCTAATCCTTGAGTTGAGACCTGACATAAATCTTTTTATCTTCTGCTCTTCATCTGTGGCAATGAAAGGAACCAACTTGAGGTACTCTGTAAACTTCCTCTCATACTCTGCCGCGGTCAAGCTCCCCTATTCAAACCTGAAGAACTCATCAATCTTCGCATCCTTATATGCTTTAGGGAAGAACTGATTCTTGAATTCCTTTGAAAATCTGCCCAAGGAACTCCCTCTGGATGCAATCTTTCATGTGCCTTCCACCACTCCTTAGCACTGTCTTTGAGCAGGAAGGCTGACAATTCCACTCTCTGTTCCTCTGAGCATCCTATGACTTGAATATCTCTTCATTGGTTTCAAGCCATGACAATGCTTATTCTGGTTCACCTGTGCCATCATAGGGCTTGGCGCCAAGCTTGCAGGGGCGCTTTATGGTCACACAACCCTCTCACGGCTAATAACTGCAGCTGCCACTACAAATGCCTATGCTGCAAATGCTTGTGCTAAGTGCTCCGCATCTACCTATGGTCGCTCGGGTCTAACGGCTGGGGTGGTTCTGAGTGTGAGGAGCTACTAGGCATGTTGACAGACTCATCAACATGCTCCTCCCTTGGTATGGGTGCCTCTGCGGCTGCCCTCCTCGTCCTCGGGCGACCTCGGCGTTGCATGCTTCTGGAAGATTCAAAAATGCATAAACATGAGACTTTTTAATGCATGAAAATCATTTAAGAAATCATGCAGTGCATGTACTGAAAACTTGAGACTCATGCAATCTTGAAAAACTTGACTAAAAACAACTTTAAAGCTTCCTAAACTCTTTCTAAAAACCGTGGCTCTGATACCACCTAAGACGCCCCGATTCGGACCGGCACTAGGCTTCTATTCGGAGGGTATGCCTGGGCACCCCAACAAATCCCTCTAAGCCCATCTTGATAGGGAAGAAGGTGTTCGAGGAGCGAACTCTCTTAAATTGAAACTTAACTAGCGGAAGCTCAATCTTTTAAAACTTAAAGTTGAAATGGTTTGGGTTGGTTTGACACTATTCATTTAGTCATTTTTAAGGCTTGAAACCGGCAATATAACGACTGTAATTTGTATAAACCAAAAACCTGAAAAGAAATTTGGACACTTCAAACTATAATCACAATCCAACCCAACTTCTCGTAATCAAGTTTATCAACATAAACACAAAATTTTGAAATCTTCAAAGGTAAGATATAAACATACATTTTTATATCCAACAAACTTGATTTTGTAAGCACGAAAACGTGAACTTTTACACAACTCAAAAGATCTAAATCTTTTTATACAAAATGTACAAACATATGCAATATACAAAAGACACAAAATATGCATATTACATTCTTCAAAAAGCAAATGCCAACACTTACGCCCACTTGAATACGGAGGAGAGAGTTTTCACTTGTCTTCACCCACACGAGTACCTGAGGAGGTTTTAAAGACAATTTGAAAAGTGAGCTATAAAGCTCAGTGAGTGCAAAAGTTTATAAACTTAACTTTACTTTCTGAAAACTTCCTCCTTAGAAAACTTGAATAAAAGTTTCTATTTCTTAAAAGACATTTAAAGCATAAATCTCATTCAATTGCATAGCATTAATATAAACAACTTATAATAAACTTGTAAAGCATAAATTTGAACATACTTAAAAATAACTGAATTTTATAAAAGTACCATTCGTAACCCTAATCTCTTGACCACACGGCGACTTAGCTAAGGCCGCAGGTGTGGTAGGTCACAAGGCGATGTATTTGACATCCACTGCAACTAACTCTCTTAGACCTCTCAGCAACTACGTACGGAATTCTACATCGCTAATCGTAGTGCGAGACCATATCCCACAAAGTAGCGGCGACATACTCACTCATAACTCTAACCACACAGTTAGTGACTCGTTCCCCCTAACCTTTGCCTCACTAAGTGGGATATACTATACGGGTCTAAACTCGATACACTAGTGGGTACTTATGGCCTTTGAAAACTTTTTTTTCTCTAATGCTATGCCTTACAAATCTTTATACTTAGTGCACAAGCACAAAAGCTTTAACTTGAAAGCTTTAAACTTGAGTCCTTGGACTCGTTTACTTTACAAATACAAGACATGCTTTTAAATACAAGAACTTGTACATGCAAAAACATAAAATATAGCTTATCAATGCAAAAACGTAAAATTACTTAGAAAACTCTTTGAAAGTGCACTCACCTTAAGCTTGAGCTTAACTCGGATCAGCTTCAAAAGCCCTTTTATGATCCGGTCGGACGCTCCTCACTTACACATGATAAGCACACTTAGAATGTAGTCAATTAACAATGCAAAGATGCTCTAAGATACACTTAACTATACTAATGCTATAAAACTCTCTTACACTAGTAGCTTCTCCTTTCAATTTCTCTTTGATCTATGCTCCAAATCCTGAATTTCTTTGCATAAACCCTTCTTATATACCCCAAGGAGTGTCCCCACATGCTTCCCATCATAATTTGAAGCTTGGAACTCAAAATGGTAGTTTTAGACCCCTCAAACCCGAATGTAATGCACAGCCCAAACCATGCATGCTTTTGCTCCAATTCTTTCTCTCATACTCTTCTTATCTCCCAATGTGATCACCTATAAAAGTTCGTCGAATTCTGACATCGTTTGATAGGTGTCTTGGGCCAAAAACACCATTTTACAATAACTTTTTAAGGGGCTTTTTCATCTATTTCATTCTAAAACTTAACTCTTCCTTTCCTAGTGTTATACATTCTCAAACCTATCCATAGAATTCATTTCAACACATAAAAGAAGTGGTTTTCGATGACAACTAAATATGTCTTTCCTAGCTGCTTTACAATGCATTACAATGGAATAGCTTCCAATGCAATTCAACATTTTTATAAGTTTGTTTGTCACTTAACCAACCTAAAATCATGCTTAAAACACTTTCATTCCATTGGTTTCTCATACCTCTCCATATAGCCTTACAAGCACTAACATACCTTAGGTTCATTTCTTTCAAGTTTCACATGTTGGTTCTTTTAGGCATTTTGTCAAACACCTTGCCTACAATTCATTCTAACAATTTCCAATCCAAAACTAACTCAAAACCTATCTCATGCCAACCCTAGCTCATCAATTTTAGTAGGTTTCCATGCTATCTACACAAGCCTTTCAAGTCTCAAATAAATCATCTCTTAACATAAGGTAAAAACTTCCCATCAAATCCAACTCAAACATCATCAAATAACCAACTCCAATATCACAACAACAAGCTTAAAAGTGAGTAAACTAACCTTGATTGGCTTTGTATCTTGCTTCAAATTTGATTTCCTAGCTTAGGGAAGCTTGCTTGATTGATTAGAATGAAATTGATTGAAACCAACCTTGATCACTTATCCCTCACTTTGGCCGAACCAAACACCCCCCTCTCTCGCCTTTCTCTTTTCTCTTTGGTCTCTCAACTTTGTGCTTGTTTTTGTGGTGTGAAACACTTTAAAAAATGACTAAGTGTTGTCTTTTATAGTTATAACTTATTAAAAATTGGATTTTTGGCACTTGAACTAATGGTTATCTTATCTTGACCCCTAACTTGTTCACTTTTTCCATCTTGACCCTTAAATTACCAAATTATTTCAATTTAGTCCATAGGTCATACTAACTTATAGCTCCAATGACAATGGCCAATTTGCCCTTATGCTTAACTAGGTTTCCAATAGGGTTTCCTTAATCTCTATAGTTTTTACAAGTACTTTGATTACTCTCTTAAGGTCTCAAAACATTTCCTATCAATCACTTAGGATTTCATGCATCATTTAGGGGTTGTTACTTAGGGAAACCATAATTAAACATCGAGGGCTTACAGTTTCATCCCTCCTTATAGAAATTTCATCCTCGAATTTTAAAAATCATATACTTGATTCCAAGAGGTGAGGATATTGAGCTCTCATCTGCTCTTCATATTCCTACGTAGCTTCCTTTGTTGCATGATTCCTCCACAACACTTTAACCAATAGGAATGGTCTTGTGGTGCAACACTTGCTCTCTACGATCCAGAATCCGTACTGGCTACTCTTCGTAGGTGAGATTTTCTCTTAGTTGCACCGACTACTCTTTTAGGATGTGTGAAGGATTCGCTATATACTTGCGAAGCATGAAACATGGAAGACATCATGGATGTTGGCTAGTTCTATTGGTAACTTCAATATGTAAGATACCTCGCGAACTCTTCCAATAACTTCGTACGGCCCAATGTACCTTGGACTTAGCTTTCCACGCTTACCAAACCTTAAGACTCCTTTCCAAGGCGATATGCGAAGAAAGACTTGGTCACCCACTTGAAACTCTAAGTCTCTTCTTCGATTGTCTGCAGTAACTTTTCTACCTATCTCTTGCTACTTTCAATCTTTCTCTAATGACTGTAATCTTCTCATTAGTCACCTGGACAATCTCTGGGCCAATCAATCTCCTCTTACCTACCTCATCCCAGCACACTAGGGGTTCTTGCCATACAACGCCTCATATGGTGCCATTCCTATACTTGATTGATGGTTGTTGTTATAGGTGAACTCTATGAGCGATAGATGTGTATCCCAGCTCCCTTTGAACTCCATAACACATGCTCTCAACATGTCTTCGAGAGTCTTGATAGTTCTCTCTGATTGCCCATCTGTTTGTGGATGAAAGGCTGTACTGAAGCTCAATCTTGTGCCTAAAGCTTCCTATAACTTAGGCCAAAACCTAGAAGTAAACCTGGGATCTCTGTCTGAGATGATAGACACTAGTGCACCATGCAATATGATAATCTCATCAATGTACACTTGAGCCAACTTCTCTAGGAAATAAGTATTCTTGATGGCTAGGAAGTGAGTAGACTTAGTCCACCTATCAACTATCACCCAAATAGCATCGTGTCCACTCTGAGTCCTTGGCAACCCTACCATGAAATCCATAGTGATCCTCTCTCATTTCCACTCAGGGATAGGTAGTGGCTACAATAAACGTACTGGCTTCTGGTGCTCTGCTTTGATCTATTGGCAGGTTAAACACTTGGATACGAATTCTATTGTATCTCTTTTCATCCTTTTCCACCAATAATGGTCCCTCAGAGTTCGATACATCTTTGTACTCCCTGGGTGCATGACATAAGCTGATGAGTGTGCCTCTATCATGATTTCATTCCTCGAATCTCCTAAATCTGGCACACATAACCTATTACCCAAAACCAGTGTCTAATCATCCCTCAACTTGAAGTTGCTCTACTGCTCAGCCTCTATCTTCCCCTTTAACTTGCTTAATTGAGGATCCTGAGCCTGAAGTTCTCTGATCTTGTCAATCAACACTGGACGGACATGGAATGCAGCTAGCAATGCACCTGAATTCGTCACCTCTAACTTGACACCCATGGATCTCAACTCAATTAACTTGAGGGAGATATTCTGTCCTTCAGCTGGGCTAAGGAACCTATGGCCTTACGACTCAAGGCAATCTGTCACCACATTCGCCTTGCTGAGATGGTATTTTATAAGTGCAGTCATAGTCCTTAATCAACTCTATCCACCTCATTTGCCTCATACTCAACTCTTTCTAGATGAATAGATACTGCAAACACTTGTGGTCAGTAAAGATTCTGTAGGGAACTCCATAAAGGTAATGCCTCCGAATCCTTAAAGCAAGCACAATAGCTTCTAACTCCAAATCGTGTGTTGGGTAATTCACTTCATGCTTCTTCAACTGCCTTGAAGCATAAGCTACTACCCTATCCTCTTGCATCAATACACATCCTAAGCCCTGTTTAAAGCATCACAATACACTGTAAAGCCCTCTGTCCCCAATGGTAGTGTAAGTACAGGTACTGAAGTCAATCTCTATTTCAACTCTTCAAAACTATTCTGGCACGCAGTTGACCATTTAAACTTCTCATCTTTTCTTGTCAACTTTGTTAAGGGAGCTGCTATCTTGGAAAACCCCTTTATGAACTTTCTGTAGTAACCTACTAGGCCTAGGAAACTTCTGACCTCGGTCACATTCGTAGGTGGCTTCTAACTGACTATTGCCTCTATCTTCTAGGGGATCGACTGATATGTCCTCTGCGGATACCACATGACTCAAGAAGGCAACTTTGTCAAGCCAAAACTGGCACCTATTGAATTTGGCGTATAACTGATGTTCCCTTAATGTCTGTAGCACAACTCTCAAGTGCTCTATGTGTTACTCGCAGCTGCCTGAATACACTAGGATATCATCAATAAACACAATGATGAACTTGTCCATATAGGGCTTGAAGACTCTGTTCATTAAGTCCATGAAAGCAGCTAGGGCATTAGTTAATTCGAATCACATCACCAAAAACTCATAATGCCTATATCGCGTCCTAAAGGCTGACTTAGGCACATTTTTCCCTGCGTCTCTTCAGTTGATGGTAACCTGACCTCAAATCAATCTTAGAGAATACCTTGGCACCCTTATAATTGATCAATTAAGTCATCAATACGTGCTAGCGGATATTGATTTCTAATGGTTACCTTGTTCAATTGTCTGTAATCAACACACAACCTGAGGCTTCCATATTTTTTCTTCACAAATAAGATAGGTGCTCCCCAAGGTGAAGTACTCGGCCTAATGAATCCCTTACTTAGCAATTCTTCCATCTGGACCTTCAATTCTTTCAACTCTATTGGTGCCATTCTATATGGCGTAATGGAGATAGATTCTGTACCTGGTGCTAGCTCGATTTCAAACTCTATCGCCCTGTCTGATGGTAGCCTTGGAAGGTCCTCTAGGTCACTACGTCTGGCGCGGCATTTGCCTGTTACTGAGTGGCGGCATATAGTTTGGCTTGGGTACGAGGTCTACCAGGCTGTCCCTTAGGTATTGTATTGCCACTAGGGCCTTTACTAGGCCTCTCTGTAGCCGCAGCTCCTCCAACCTGAAAACCTCTCCTGTTGGGTCCTCTACTCTCACTAGGCTGCCCCTTGCGCCCCTGTTCTGGTCTCTAACTGCTGAAGCAGCAACTGCCATGGGACAATCCCGCATAAAGTGGCCCTCCCAACCACATCTGTAACACCCAGTCTTGCCCTGTATACACTCTCTGGGTTTGGTCTGCCACACTTAGGGCATAGAGGTCTGGACTTCGCTGATTGCTAACTCTTGGAACCCCCTATCTGTCCCATTGAGCTCTGTCTGCTTCGAGCACCTTGCAATTGCCGACGACTCTCTTTAAAGGTAGACTAACCTCCACTCTTGGTTACCTTACTAGGAGCTGCCTTATGGATTACCTATCTATCTGCACTTTTGCCCAAATTTCTTTGGCTTGGGGAAGGTTGCCATTGTCTTCTCAACCTTGGTGGCTGCCTGTACCAAATCCCCATATTTAATATGTGTAGCAAAGGTAATATAAGCCCTAATCCTTGAGTTGAGACCTAACATAAATCTGTTTATCTTCTGCTCTTCATTTGTGGCAATGAAAGGAACCAACTTGAGGTACTCTGTAAACTTCCTATCACACTCTGCCACTGGTCAAGCTCCCCTGTTCAAACCTAAAGAACTCATCAATCTTCGCATCCTTATATGCTTTAAGGAAGAACTGATCATTAAATTCCTTATGAAAATCTACCCAAGTAACTCCCTCTGGATGCGATCTTTCATGTGCCTTCTACCACTCCTTAGCACTGTCTTTGAGTAGGCAGGCTGAGAATTCCACTCTCTATTGCTCTAGGCATCCTATGACTTTGAATATCTCTTCATTGGTTTCAAGCCGTGACAATGCTTGTTCTGGTTCACCAGTGTCGTCGTAGGGCTTGGCGCCAAGCTTGCAGGCGCGCTTTATGGTCACACAACCCGCTCGCGGCTGATTAATTGCTGCTGCCACTGCAAATGCCTGTGCTAAGAGCTCCGTATCTACCTGCGGTCGCTCGGGTCTAACAGGTTGGGGTGGTTCTAGGTGTGAGGACCTATTAGGCATGTTGACAGACTCATCAACATGCTCCTCCCCTGGTGTGGGTGCCTCTGCGACTGCCCTCCTCATCCTCGGGCGACCTCGGCGTTGCATGCTTCTATAAGATTCAAAATTGCATAAACATGAGACCTTTTAATGCATGAAAATCATTTAAGAAATCATGTAGTGCATGTACTGAAAATTTGGGACTCATGCAATCTTGAAAAAGTTGACTCAAAACAACTTTAAAGCTTCCTAAACTATTTCTGAAAACCGTGGCTCTGATACCACCTGAGACGCCCCAATCCAGACCACCACTAGGCTTCTATCCGGAGGGTACGCCTAGGCACCCCAACGAATCCCTCTAAGCCCATCTTGATGGGGAAGAAAGTGTTCGAGGAGCGAACCTTCTTAAATTGAAACTTCACTAACGGAACCTCAATCTTTTAAAACTTAAAGTTGAAAATGGTTTGGGTTGGTTTGACACTATTCATGTGGTCATTTTTAAGGCTCGAAATCGGCAGTATAATGACTGCAATTTGCATAAATCAAAAACTTAAAAAGAAATTTGGACACTTTGAACTATAATCACAATCCAACTCAACTTCTCGCTAATCAAGTTTATCAACATAAACACAAAAATTTGAAATCTTCAAAGGCAAGATATAAACATGCATTTTTATATTCAACAAACTTGATTTTGTAAGCACGAAAAGGTGCACTTTTACACAACTCTTTTTATACAAAATGTACAAACATACGCAATATACAAAAGACACAAAATATGAATAATACATTCTTCAAGAAGCAAATGCCAACACTTGCGCCCACTTGAATACAGAGGAGGGAGTCTTCACCGGTCTTCACCCACACAAGTACCTGAGGAGGTTTTGAAAATAATTTGAAGAGTGAGTTATAAACCTCAGTGAGTGCAAAAGTTTATAAACTTAACTTTACTTTCTGAAAACTTCCTCCTTAGACAACTTGAATAAAAGTTTCTATTTCTTAAAAGACATTTAAAGCATAAATCTCATTCAATTGCAAAGCATTAATATAAACAACTTATAATAAACTTGTAAAGCATAAATTTGAACATGCTTAAAAATAACTGAACTGTATAAAAGCACCATTCGTAACCCTAATCTCTTGACCACACGACGACTTAGCTAAGGCCGCAAGTGTGGTAGATCACAAGGTGATGTATCTGACATCCACTGCAACCAACTCTCTGAAACCTCTCAGCAACTTCGTGCGGAATTCTACATCGCTAGCCGTAGTGTGAGACCATATCCCACAAAGTAGGGGCGACACACTCACTCATAACTCTAACCACATAGTTAATGACTTGTTCCCCCTAACCTTTGCCTTACTAAGGGGGATATACCGTACAGGTTTGAACTTTATACACTGGTGGGTACTTATGGCCTTTGAAAACTTGTTTTTCTCTAATTTTATACCTTACAAATCTTTGTACTTAGTGCACAGGCACAAAAGCTTTAACTTGATAGCTTTAAACTTGTGTCCTTGGACTCATTTACTTTACAAATACAAGACATGCATTTAAATACAAGAACCTATACATGCAAAAACAAAAAATATAGCTTATCAATGCAAAAGCATAAAATCACTTAGAAAACTTTTTGAAAATGCACTCACCTTAAGCTTGGGCTTAACTCAGATGAGCTTCAAAAGTTCTCTTGTGATCCGGTTGGACGCTCCTCACCTACACATGATAAGCACACTTAGAATGTGGTCAATTAACAATGCAAAGATGCTCTAAGATGCACCTAACTATACTAACTCTACAAAACTCTCTCTACACTAATAGCTTCTCCTTTCAATTTCTCTTTGATCTATGCTCCAAATCCCAAATTTCTTTGCATAAACCCTTCTTATATACTCCAAGGAGTGTCCCCACATGCGTTTAATCATAATTTGAAGCTTGGAACTCAAAATGGTCGTTTTAGACCCCTCAAAACCGAATGTAATGCACAGCCCAAACCATGCATGTTTTTGCTCCAGTTCTTTCTCCCGCACTCTTCTTATCTCCCAATGTGTTCACCCGTAAAATTTCATCGAATTCCAACATTGTTTGATAGGTGTTTTGGGCCAAAAACACCATTTTACAATCACTTTTTAGGGGGCTTTTTCACCCATTTCATTCTAAAACTTAACTCTTCCTTTCCTAGTGTTATACATACTCAAACATATCCATACAATTCATTTCAACCCATTAAAGAAGTGGTTTTTGATGACAACTCAATATGCCTTTCCTAGCTGCTTTACAATGCATTACAATGGAATAGCTTCCAATGCAATTCTAACATTTCTATAAGTTTGTGTGCCACTTAACCAACCTAAAATCATGCTTAAAACACTTCCATTCCATTGGTTTCTCATACCTCTCCATATAGCCTTACAAGCACTAACATACACTAGGTTTATTTCTTTCAAGTTTCACATGTTGGTTCTTTTAGGCATTTTGTCAAACACTTTGCCTACAATTCATTCTAACAATTTCCAATCCAAAACTAACTCAAAACCTATCTCATGCCAACCCTAGCTCATGTAGGTTTCCATGCCATCTACACAAGCCTTTCAAGTCTCAAATAAATCATCTCTTAACATAGGTAAAAACTTCCTATCAAATCCAACTCAAACATCATCAAAATAACCAACTCCAATATCACAATAACAAGCTTAAAAGTGAGTAAACTAACCTTGATTGGCTTTGTATCTTGCTTCAAATTTGATTTCCTAGCTTAGGGAAGCTTGCTTAATTGATTAGAATGTGAAAATTGATTGAAACCAACCTTGATCACTTTTCCCTCACTTTGGCCGAACCAAACACCCCTCTCTCTCTCGCCTCTCTCTTTTCTCTTTGGTCTCTCAAATTTGTGCTAGTGTTTGTGGCGTGAAACACTTTAAAAAAATGAGTAAGTGTTGTCTTTTATAGTTATAACTTATTAAAAATTGGATTTTTGGCACTTAACTAATGGTTATCTTATCTTGACCCCTAACTTGTTCACTTATTCCATCTTGGCCCTTAACTTACCAACTTATTTCAATTTAGTCCATAGGTCATATTAACTTATAGCTCCAATGACAATAACCAATTTGCCCTTATGCTTAACTAGGTTTCCAATAGGGTTTCCTCAATCTCTATAGTTTTTACAATACTTTGATTAATCTCTTAAGGTCTCAAAACATTTCCTATCAACCACTTAGGATTTCATGCATCATTTAGGGGTTGTTACTTAGGGAAACCATAATTAAACATCGAGGGCTTACAAATTATCTAATATTTTTTATGATGTTTGAGTTGGGTTTTGATGGAAGTTTTCATTTATTTTAAGAGATGAATCTATGGAGACTTAAAGGCTAGTGTAGATGGCATGGAAACCAAGTAGATTTGGTGAACTAGGGTTTGTATATGAGAGGATTTAAGTTGATTTTAGATTGGAAGTTAAGGAAATTAATTTTAGGCAAGGTGTTTGATAAAATGTCAAAAAGAACCAACATCAAAAACTTGAAGGAAATGGATTAAGTGTGTGTTGAGACATGTAAGGCTATATGGAGAAGTGTAGGAATCCAATGGAATTGAAGGTGTTTTAAGTATGATTTCATGTGATTTAAGCGGCTAACAAACCTCTAAAAATGTTAGAATTGAATTGGAACAACTTGTATTGTAAGTTATTGTGAACCATGTATGAAGGGCACTATGGGTTATCATGGAATACCCATTCTTTTGGGTGTTTAAATGAATTAAATAATATGTTTAAGATTTTAGAATGAAAATGGATGAAAATGACATTGAAAAAGTGATGAAAAAATATGGTTTTTCCTAGTTTTCGCCACCCGTTTGTTGGAATTTTTCTAGAGCCGTTTTACGGGTGATCTAAATGCGAGTTAGGGAGATGAATGCAGCATAAATGAGGCCAAGAGCAGCCCTAAAATGGGCTGTGAACAGTTCTCGGCCTAAAGGGGTACCAAAATTTTGACTTTTCATTTCGGGCTCCAGAAAATTATTTCAGGCATATGAGGATGCTCCTAGGTGTATATAAGTAAGGTCCATGCAAATAAAATGGAATTTTAAAGCCTCGATTAAGTTGAAAATGAATAGGGAAGTAAGTTGGTAAAATAGTGATTCCATGAATTAGTGGAGTTGTAAGTTATGTGATAAGCTTTGTGGCGCTAAAATGAGTGTGTTTTAAGCAATTATGTGATATGTAGGTAAAACGGAAGGAAGCGGAACCAATGAAGGCTAATGGAGCTCACTTAAGGAAATTTAAAGTTAAGGTGAGTGCTACACTTAATTTTAAAGTATTTGCAATCGAATTTGGAAATTATAAGACGGTGCTTTATTGTAAGTGATATATATCATTTTAAAATGTTCATGATGAATTTATAAAGCTTTTTAAGAAATTAAATTATAAGAAAATTTCTTAAGTGATTGTTTATGGAAGTTCTATATATGCATTTATGTTTGTTTTAAATGTTAAGTGTTTTGGTAAACGTATTGTTATTTTAGAAGTCAAAATGAATATTTTCATTGTATGACATTTCATATGCAAAGTTATCATTTATGGTTTATAAGTATGAGGTTGTATGAAATGAAATTCAAGTATTAAGTTTACATTTTAAACTCCTTTTTATAAATGAAGCCAAGTTTTACGTTGTGCAAAGAAAAGCAATTTTGATTTTCTTATAAGTAATTTTAAGTGTTCATTAATTTATAAGTTTGCAATTTATATGATTAAATGAGGCTCATGCAAATATAATTTTTTTTTTTTTTTATGGATACTTTATGTATATTTTGCATTAACATGTATATGTGAAGTTTTAATAAGCTCTTTTATATGTTTATTATAATATAAGTTTATACGAGATTTTATTAAGCTATTTTATGTGTTTATTAAAATCAAAGTTCCATGTGAAGTTTTATGTATATGTTTATGAGGTTTTAAGTATGATTAAGCATAAAATGATATTTTGTGCTTTTGCACTAAGTAAGAAAATAAAATGGATTTTCAAAGGCTATAAGTATACCCACCATTATAAGTAAGTTTTATACTCGGCCTGGTATATCCCGCAATAGTATGGCAAGTCCAGGGGGGGTGCGTCACTAACTTGGAGGGAAAAATTAAGTCTGTCGTGTCGCATTTACTTTTGTGGGATATTATCTCATGTTATGGTTAGCGATGTAATATTCTGCGTATAACTACGGGATGTCTTTGTAAGTAAATGTCACGGTTGGTGTCTGTTAAAAGTGCCATGTGACTCCACGTCGGTTAGCATATCATAGCTATCGCGTGGTTGTAAGTATCATGGGGTACGAATGGTGCTTTTAGAAACCAAAATAAGTATTTGAAACGTTAAAAGCAAAGAAGATCAATTTCCAGATTTTCTAGAAGCGATTTTAAATATTTGGCACTCGGTATGATGTTCAACTTATAAGGTTATTATGAAATTATGTAAATTTAAGTTTTATAAATTCTCTACGCACATACACATTGGAATGAATACACCTCATATGAAATTTTACGAATCCATGAATTTTATAAGTTTTGACATATGGATTTATATATATATATGATTAAGTTGCTATTTAATTTTTATTGATTTATGCCGTATAAGTATATTTGTGGAAGAAGTTGGGTTGGAAAATGAAACCATTTGGAAGTGTGTTTTCCTTTGCAGGTTATTTTGGGTTAAATTATAAACGCAGTCGTTATGCTGTCGAATTTTCCAATTGAAGGAAAAAAAAAAAAATCCAACCCATTCTAGTTTTATAAGTAAGAAAAGATTTTAAGGGTTCGCTTCTGTGAATTTCTCTTAGCCCATTAAGTAGGGTTAGGAGGGATTCGTTGGGATGCCCGACAGGGCTCTCCGGACGTAAGTAATGTAAGATTCGGATTGGGTCCTGTCAATAACCCTAAACTAAGCTCCTATATATAACTAACTAATTCCTAATTCCTTTGGAAAACAAGCTTCATTTTGGAATAAAACTCTAAATGAAATAATATCAACTACTAAAGATAATACCAAATAATCAAGGAAATGGTATCAAAGTAATAAAAGGAAACAAACATCAAATTCCAAATAAAAATAAAATCCTAAAAACCCAAAAAGCTATAAAAGTCTTTGATTCTCTAAATCGGCTAGCCTATATCAAATGTCTTTCCCGCAACTTGCTCCAGTAAACTGCATTTTATGACTCAAGTCACGGTCACTCTCTAGAATAATCTGCAACATACCCCATTGGGTAAATCTCACGACATAAGTCATAGCTTGCTCTCTAGAATAATCTTGCAAAATGTACCACAGGGTGCATGGAACATCATAAGTCACACTCATCTTTTTCCCACTTGGATCTAATCTTTTAATATTTTCATTATTCCCTCATTCTTTAAGAATACCCTTATCCTCAAGGGTAAGATTTGGAAATCTTTCATCATGATATCATAATCTTCTTAAGCAGCAAAAATAGTCCTTGATAGAATGCAGTAGGGTAGAAAATTCACCTACAAGATGTTTACGTTTCTTAGCTTCGTTTTCCCCTTTCTCCTTGGCTTTTTCCATACTCTATTCAGTTTACGTCGTCGTTCTTTAACTTCCCTTTTTTCCCTTTGAACCAAGAACTCATTACATGACGGGACCCAATCTGGCTCTCTCTAAACTCTTATCCGGAAGGGTCTTACCGGGCACCCTAACAGATTCCTCTTAAACTCGACTCATCAAGCTAAGTGAAACTCGGGAAGCGAACCCTAACTTTGACCTTAACTTTCTAAACTCGTTGGGTTGGTTTTGTTTTAAAAACTAAAATTTCATTTCAACTTAAAATTAAAATCATTTATCAAAACTAAAATCCAGTAGCATAACGACTGCATTTTTTACATTTCCAAAACCTGTAAAAAGAAAATAACACTTCTAACTATTTTCTTAGGTTCCAACCCAAACTTATTTTGCCATAAAGACCTCAAACATGCATATCAAACTCATTTCCAATCTCAAATCAATTTCTTCAAGGATAAAAGTATGAGACCATAATTCAAACTTTTCTCAAGGCAAATAAAACTTTCAACTTTTAAAAGACATTAGCCACCCATTACAATTCAAAAATATGATTACAACCAACTTCTTTGAATTACAAATTATGCAAAAGATAGATATGCAAAAGCTTCGTCATGTCAAGCCCACCTAAACTTTCGGAGGAGCTATCTCTTCTTCCTGGTCACCCACGCCGATATCTGAGGAGGTTTTTATATAAAAATGGAAAACTGTGACCTTTAAAAGCTCAGTAAGTGCTTATAGTACTTTTTAACTAAAACTTTTATTCACTAAAATACCTCAGTCTAAAAATTTTGAAGGTATTGTTGGTTTGAAAAAACAAAAATCAACAATTTGTTTTTCATAAAATTAAGAATTTTGTGGAATACTGAGTTTCAAAAACTTTTTAGAAAACTCAAGAACCCAAGATTTATAAAACAATGAAATAAAATAATATAAAGAAATAAAAATCAGATTTTTACCTTCTGTATTGATCTCTATGCATTGCTCACCACCTTGCCTTCATTGATATAACTTCGAAACCAAGAAACAAGTGAGTGGGCACAATTATATAGAATTGTGCTCACTTACTTTTTGATTTCTTTCTAAAAAAAATCAAATTAAATCAATTATTATAAAAGGTGAGTATTTGATTTTTGGTTATACAAAGAACAAAGACACAAATTCTTGTTCTTTGTATTTGTTGAAAAAAAAAACTTTTTCTTTTCTTTTATTGTTTCTCAAAAACATAAACAACAACCAAAACATAGATGTAGAAAAGAAACTTTTTCTTTTTATAGGCAAACAATTAGGGATTTTAATTAATCAATATTAATATTGACCCTAATTTTATTATAATTAAACTTTTGCCCCATATAATATAATTAATTCAAAATTAATTCATATTATATTTTGAAATAGAACTTGTAACTTTTAATAAATTAATTCATAATTAATTTATACCAAAGTCACTAAGAATCGGATTCAAGAACTCTTATAAAATTAATTAAATAATTATTAATTCATAATTAAAAATTAAATCATTTGAATAATCAATATTATTCAAATACCAAGTGAACACAAATTTTTGTTACTTATGTAACACCTGTAATTGGACTGGTCCAATTATAATATTCTATATACATGTTTCTTATAGTAAAATGAGCTATAAAGGGGACCCTATGGACCTACAGTTTTGAGCTCCAATAATATCGAAATTATTAATTAAACTCTTTAATTAAATAATTCATTATTATTAATATTAAAGTTACTCCACTAAAAACTTAAGATTGCACTCTCAAAACTATAGATGTTTTTTTATACAATCTGAAATTTTTTAGTGTCCATTGATTTAATCACTACATATGATTTGACCCTCCACAAATAGTTCATAATTAGAGTTAGGTCAAATGTCCGTTTTACCCCTCTAATTATTTCTTGATTCTTAAGTACCATTGATTCTCTAATGAACAATATATTCATAACAACTTATGAATTTATCTTTCTGTTAACATATGAATAGAAAGTTGAACGCTCTTATTGTTCAAGACCTGAATCAATCCTTAAGGGAACTTCTTTTCTACTTCTCGCAAGAAGGAGTGGATTCCACTATTGTATAGAATGTTCCCAGCTACTTACTAAATCATATCCCCAAAGTACGAAGTTATTGATCGGGTATCTACACCGATCTCACCCATTTAAATCAAAGAAAATAACTTAACAAGTAGGAGTTCATAATACACTCAGAATTAAGATCAATTCATATATGATCATCTGGTTGATAAATATAAATCTCTAAGTTTAACGGATATTATTTAGAGATTTATGTTTATCATGGTCTAGTCCTATATGATATTTATTATATAAGGTGCCTCCATTTCCATGTCACCACATGAACAGTCTCGGATAAGATTGTAGTATCAAATACGAAAGGGACCGCAACTGTAGATTTATCACAAACTGAAGTACCCAACTTTGTTTGTTTTATACGGACTCTTTAGATTACTTATCTCAAACTAAATCCGTTAGTATATAATATTTATACACTTAGTTTGAAATTACATCAGTAATCAAGGATGTTTCTCATGATATATACAATTTTTGCAAAATATATAAATTGAATGAAATGAATATTTTATTAAAAATTTATAAAACTGTTTACAATATTACAAGCTCTTAGGGCAGAAACCCCAATAGGTATATATTTCTATTTCATAAACACTCTCAAATTTAAAGGTCATTTAATTGTAAAGCATAAACATACAAGTTATAAACTCATATATGCATCCAATTGCGTATAAAACTCATAAATTTAAAAGCATACAATTGCTAAACAATTTCATAACTTGCAATAAAACTCTAAAATACTTTCGTTTACTTTCAATATCTCAAATACTTGATGTACTTTCTAAAAGCACCATTCGTACCCCTAAAGTAATCTGATCACACGCGACTAACTACGCCCCTCGTAGTGGCAATGTCATATGGCAATTTTGAACTGACACTAACTGTGACGCTATCTAAGACATCTTGCGGCTATGTGCGGAATGCTACAACACTAACCATAGTACAAGATAATATCCCACATAGGTAGAGGCGACACGACAAACTCAATTCCTTCCTAAGTTCATGACATATCCCTCTTAGGTTTTTGTCATACTAATGTGGGATATACCGACCGGGTCTAAAACTTAAAAATATAATATGAGGGTATACTAATGGCGTTTGAAAATCTCTTTTACTTGAACTTTCTAAGTGCAAAGAGCATAAATCTCCTTCCTAGGCGCATTAAGCACCAAATCTCATTTCTGAGTATGGTAAGCACTAAAATATCTTTGCTAAGGGTTAAAACCCCAAAATATCTCAACTTTTAAAAGTAATACATTAGAGTTTATAATCTCAAATCTCAGAAAAGCTTTCTCAAAACTTTTCAATAAATCAATGCTTTACAAAATTTATAACAACACTTTAAATAAAACTAGCACTCACATTAATCTTAACTTAATTCAAGCTCTTCAATGGTCTTGCTGCGCTCCGCTTGCTTCCTCCTCACCTACACATCACATTCTAACTTAGTATAAGCTAAATTCAACTTCACAAAACTCTTTAACAAGCTTCTAACTCAAGTAACCCATAAAAGGGTACTTTTCATTAAAAAGCTTCCCTACTTGATTTCTACTTAATCGGAGCTCCAAACTTTCAATTTCTTTCCATGAACTTTATTTATATACCCCTAAGAATATCCCCACATGTCCGAAATAGCTTTTTGGAGCTCGAAATGAAAAGTCATATTTTTGGTACCCCCTTTGGCCGAACACTATTCACAGCTCATCCTAGAGCTGTTCTTCACTTCGTTTTCACTCCATTCACCTCCCTAACTCGGACTTAGGTCACTCGTAAAACGGTTTTGAAAAATTACAACTATAGGGTGGCGAAATCTAGGAAAAACCTCACTTCTTTTCACTACTTTTTCAAGGTAATTTTTATACTTTTGGTTTCTAAACTTAATTCTCTTCACCACTAACTCAAATATGCTTAACAACACTCATCTAGGTCATTAGAATGCATATAAAGATTGGCATTTCATGAAAATAAAAAATGTCCTTCATCGGGTGAAAACTTTAGAAAGTTATCTAACTCAACTTCTAACACTTTTAATAGCTTCCTGTAGGTTTCTCTAGCATGAATTCAACTTAGAATCATGCTTAAAACCATTAAATTTCAATGGCATTGCATACCCCTCACTATGGACTTATATGGTCTAACACAAACCAAACTCAATTCATTCAATTTTTCATGTCAAATTCACTCAATCATTTCATCAAACACATTGTCTATAACTTATTTCAACCATACCATTCTCCATTCAAACTTTAAATCTTTTCCAACACAACCCTAACATCTCAAACCTCAATGATTCTACATAATATAGTCTTGTTTTTGCCACTAATCACTCAACTCACACAATCCATAAAAACCCACATCAAAACTCAACAAAATCACCAACCAATAACATCATTCAACAAGCTCGAAATTGAACCACTTACCCCTTTTCACTTTGATTTCTTGCTCAATCTTGGTTCTCTAACTTAGGTAAGCTTGAAGGCTTGGTTGGAAGCTCGAAAATGGGGAGGAATTACTTGATCTACCTCCCTTCCTTCTTGGCCGAGCACACCCCTTTTTCTTATCGTCAATCTCTTGGCTCTCCTCCCTCTTGTTTCTCTGTTTTGCTTTCTAGTTTTGGTGTGTGAAATGGCTGAGTTTGGAGGTTGAGAATGGAGGAAAATCACTTGATCTCCCTTGGTCCTTGGCTTGGCTGAACTTACCCCTTCTTTCTCACACTCTCTCTCAGCTTCTTCTTCTTCTTTTGCGTTGTTTTCAATTTTGGTTTCTGGTGTGTCACGACTTGCTCTGTTTTGGGTGTGAAATGGCATGAGTTTGAAGGTTGAAGATGGCTTAGAGGCTTGATCCACCTTTCTTCTTCCTTGGCCTAGCAAATCTCTTCTCCTCTCACTCTCTCTCTTGATCTCTCTTATTCGTTTTTGTGTTTGTGCATTTGGTTTCTGGTTTGGCGTGTTTTTGTGCTTCAATTTGTGTAAATGGTGAAGACTTTTCATGCTTGTTCCACCAATAAATTCAAAAATGACGGTCATGTCCCTAAAAAATTTCATTTTCATCCCTCAGCTTTTTGCTAAATTATGACTTTTAACCTCAAATATTAAATCTTGTTTTTAATTTAGTCCCTAATCACACTTAATAATTACTTAATGTCATTTACCATTTTACCCTTCCATTTATTCTCCAATTGGGTTTAAATAAATCTCTAAGGGTTGTCTACAACCTTAGGCACTTTCATTGACCATTTAGAGTCTCAAATCATTACTTAGGGACTAATATTGGGAAAACCGTAAATATATAAATCGAGGGTTTACATTACAAGCTTGTTTTCGCTCCTCAAGTGTTCTTAATGCACTATATCTCTTCTAACCTTAATAGTTACTCTTATTATCTGATCCGAAGTCCATTCAAACCCAACATTTGCAAACTTCAAAATCACCTTACTAATAGTTTTATCATCCAATTCATTAGCATAATCTAATTGCTTCTACTAGACAGTTTTCTCTTCCAACACATTATTAGCTTTTTCACTTGTCACCTTATCTTTCCATGTTTCTTTTATATTTTGCCCAAGAACTTCATCTTCACTTGACAGACTGCTAGAATTATTCATTATTTTAGCATTCATAATGATAGTTGTTTGAATTTTATCTTCAAGGCTGACAAAATAAGCTACAACAGAATAGGTTGATGAGGTTGAAACCATATTGTCCTTGGAGGTTGCATTAATTTGACCTTCTCTTCTATATCTTCCTTCCACTCTATGCAGATTACTTTCATCAGACCCATTTACCATCACGTCCGTCCCACATCTATGACTTTTGGATTGCTATTCTTCTTACTTGAATCTCCTCTAATGCTTCAAACCTTTCGGCCTCCATGTTTTTTTCTATAAAATTATCGTTGAAACAATCTCAACAACTCCCAACACCTCTCAACAAAATTATCATCCAAAATTCTCTCAACACCTCTCAACGAAATCTCCCATCGAAAATATTGTTAAGAAACAAACTATCAAAGTCTAAATAGAAATAGAAATAAAAATCGTAAATGCTACAAAAGTCATTGATTCTTATAATCAATCAACCCGCAATAGACACCTTTCTTGCAACTTGCTTCATGAGTTACCGCTTGCAACTTAAGTTGCAATCACTTTTTAGAATAATCTCTTAACGTACGACATTAGGTGTCAGTGGTTGCTCTCTATAATAATCTTGTAGGTTGCACCGTGGGGTGCATATAGTGATTTAAGTCACGCTCGTCTTTTTTCTTCTTGGATTTGATCTTTTAATGTTCTCATCATATTCTAGGGCTTATTTCTTGCTCTCTAGCTTTCATAGTGCCATACATAAGAGAATTAAAAGGCATTTGATAATCTAGTATAAATTTTTGGACTAATTATTGAAACATATATATTTTTTACTATTATAAATTGTAGAGTATTGAATACATAATAATGAAAAAAAAAAAAAAAGGAGAGAGATAGAGAAAAAAAAAAGGGTTTGCATTGTACTACAAAACTAAAATTGACAATTTTTTGTCCAATCAAGCTATATAATATATTAAAATAATTATATAATATTAAAATTGTCAATTAAATAGAAAATGAACATTCAAAACCTTTTCTAGGATAATTTTGATAAATAATTTTTACAAGTATATCAGTATTACTTTATTAACTAAAGAAAAAAAAAAGAATTATGTTATTATCACTACTTACTATATATTATTTGTTATTGTAAATTCGAAATTAAATAATAAATACCTTTTTAAAAAGTTAATAATTTAAGGCCTCGTTTGTTTGCTGGGATTAACTGGGATTGGATTAAATTTTATCCAATCTCACGTTTGGTGCAGACAAATGAGGCTGGAGAAAGTTATCCCATCACAGTTTTATCGCACTATAGTGGGATAAATCCATCCTATTGAACTGGTGGGTTAACTTTCTCCCACTGGACCTCTCATCTCTCACCAACCTCAATGTGTCCTTCGACGAGATCATGCCGCCACATCAACGTCCAATTGGACAATGACAACGACGATCACGTCGTAGCCAATTTCGATGAGATCGTGTTGGAAACAGTGCTATAAATGGCGGTGCAAACGGCATCGCTCGACGTTGATGTCAAAGACAAGCGAAGATGACGGTGGAGAGTGAGAGTTACAACTTCTCTCGGCGAAGGTGAGGAACAGGTGAAGGGATGAGAGAGAGAGGGTTTGATGTAGAACAGTGTGCGACAAAGGTGAGAAGCGGTGGAGGGATGACAGTGGGGGGGCTCGATATGGAGGATAGAGGGAGGAGAGAGGCGGTGGTTGATGGTTCTACGATTTTGTAGCTTTGCGAAGCGTTTAGAAATGGTGGAAAATGGACGTAAATTAATATAAGTTTTGCAAAATTTCTACAAAGACCCCAAAAAATTTCTTTAAAATCTAAGTTTATACCCATTATTTTTAATCCTATCCTACTTTCACCAAACATGGGATAATACCTAATCCAATCTCATTTCATCCCATCCAATCCAATCCAATCCAATCAAATCTAATCCCACATAAATTATTCAATCCTATCCCGTGCATCAAACGAGACCTAATAGTCCAATGTAGTTTAGTGATAGAAAAAACTCATTTAACCTAACAGTATCATATATTCAAGTTGTTGTAATGATATCTTTAAAGAATTACTATTTAATAAACATTAATTTCGCTTATGCAATAAAAGTTGTAACTTAATATGATCTTATACAGTCATCATCACATGCATGAGTTTATAAAATTAGTACAGTTTAATCCAATTCAATGTAATTCCTTATAATATTACAAGACAATATTGTACTAAATGTTGCCTAGGCTTCAAATATTATCTCCTATATTCGAATGCACAACTTTTATAAATAATTTATAAACTCTATGTTGGATTATTGGGTTGTTGGGTCGGGTCCACCCAAGATGACCCAAACCCATGACCCGATCCAAATCCATTTGAATTGGATTAAATCGAATAATCGTTTGGCGGTTACTAACGGTTATCAGAAAATAACAGTCACCACTATAAATACTTGATGTATTTCATTTTGTTTAATGATGGAGAATCAATTTCAGAAACAATATATAAACATCATACTACACATATGAGAGACCAAAGAAAACAAACTGGCAAAGCAAATTACATTGTGATTTGAGGTTCTTTTCCGCCTTTGTGATTGGAATCCGACCTAGTTGAACAATCCAAGATTCCAGGATAATTTTCCCTACGTAGAACCGGGTACGCTTTTGGTTTCTGTTATATTGTTTTATGGAATTTATATATTCTATGAATTCTTTCATTGGTATTAGAGCCTGGTTGGATTGTTTGCTAGGTTTATGATCATAATTACATGATTAACATGCAATGAAACTTAATTTTTCCAATTGAAACCTAAGAAATAGATGTATGAAATCTGAATATGGTTTTTAGGCATTAACATCATTTTATGTTTTTCTTCTTCATGTGATTATTACACCATTAGATAGGGCTTGAAAAGATCTTTCCAATAGTATATTACATGCCCGATTTGGATTAGAATCGAAGGAGAAAAACAATTTCGAATCAAAAGGTAGAGAATCAAAATATAAAAAAACAAAATAGTTTGAATAAAAGATGATTGAAGATCATGAATAATATTAGGACACTCTCATTCAAAGAGAGTGTGATTCACCTTAGAACTAAATTGAAAACTAAGGGTATAAACATAATGGGGATGAAATATGAAAAAATATGAAGGTAATCCGGTCATCGAACGACATAGGCAAGACGGCGTATGCATCACACGCACTGTCTTGGCGTGAAGCGAGGGACTGCACAACCATCTGCCTACGCAACGCCACGCAGGCGACACGTATGCGCAAAGGCAGCGATAATGCCACGTGGCTAAACTTGAATGGCTGAATGATGATGCGTGGATAGCTGAATGAGCGACGTATGGACGCTTGCATGAATGACACATGGCGACGTGGTTGGCAGATGTATCAACACGTGGCCCAATAATTATATGACATGTGGCTATATTTTCATGCGACACATGGGAGACATAGATATACACGTGACGAATTGTTCACCGTTAAGGCCGCGATGCGTGGGTAACTGATGTTGTGAAACCTGCGGCCATTAGGACAAGCCATGTGGTCCTCGTCGTAGGACACATGTCGTCTGGTACGCAACCAGGCATGGAATAATCAAACATCGACACGTAGGCCCTTGAAAAGGACTCGTGTACATGACCGAAACATTTGTCACACATAGGGCTAGACATGTGGCGCTGACATCAGCGTGCGCTTGGAGGCCCATCCAACTATGTAGTGGTGCGTGAATAGTGCCACCGACTGGTCGCTAATTTGTTTGGCTTGTGACCACCATACGCTGTCGTGTACGGTGGCCACCAATGATTTTTCCAACGAGATAATTTTTTTTCTTTAATTTTTTCTTCTCTTTTCATTCCAATTAATTATTCGCTGTAATTATGAGTGAAATTATATTATTTTATTCATTTCGCTCTAAAGGGAGCTGAATTAATTAATTAAAAATGCCTTAGTTTTAAATTAAATTTTATTTGGCCTAAAATTAACATGTATGTATATATATTTATATTTTATGTTATGACAAGCATTTTTATGAGACTGGGTCGACTCATTATGACAATGAGCTATTTGATGACGTGATTGAGATTATTGTCTTATTAGATAATGAATAGATTATTATGATCTCAAATATCGACCAAGACCTTAAGATTATGAAAATCTTAGATAATAAGCAGGATCTTGAGATCATAAAAATCTTGGACAATAAAATAATAGAGGTCATAGATATTTCAATTATGAGATGTTTAAGAATATAAAGATCTCAAATGATGTTATTTAAATTATGGGTGTCCTAAAATCTTTAGAGAATGATATAAGGATTGCTTTGCGTAAAACACTTACATATGTGGTTTAATGAATATTTGAAAATTGGAAGATGATGGGTAGCTTGACTATTTTTTTCGATTCCTGTCCAAAGATTCTTTTATCATATTTATGAGTGTGTAGTTATTGCAGTATTTTTAGTGAAATGATAGTGGATGTGCTAGTATAAACATAGATAGATATAGATCAGAAGTCTTTAAGTAGAATAATGTCATTTGAGAAAATGACATGTGTTTCGATAATAATAGTTGCTAAATTGAATACAGGTAACAAATTAAATAGTGATAACTATGATATTTGACAACAGTAAAATTCAGTCTATTCTAAAGGAGTAAGAAACCCTTGAAACCATAACCAACACCATGGTCAAGCCCAAACATGGTACTTCTGCTCAAAATAGAAAAGATGTTGAGGCTTATCAAGCTTTTTAAAATAAATAACAACATTACTCGTATAATGATGTTGTCTTGCATGGCTGATGACCACATATGTGCGTACGAAGAATATAGACGGCACTAGACATTTGGCTAACTTTGAAAGGCAAATGTGGTGGGATATCAACCACTAAGCTAAAGAGATTCACAATCAAGTTTGATACTTATCAACATCTGTGAGAGAAGTCAAACATGATACATGAGTTGAAATCCATAGGTCATGCTTTAACTAGTGAGCAGTAAGTACAAGTGGTGATCCGGTCCCTCCCAAATAATTGAAAAAACATGATAAATCAACATGATCAACAATGATAACATCAAGTCGTTTGATGATATCTCACGTCATGTTAAACTCAAAGATGAGCACCTAGAAGCAGCCAATACCTTGAGTTAGCTTTATTTGGTTGAGTTCAGTATGCGTAAGGGTTTAGGCTCTAAGCGCAAGAAGAGAGGAAAGAATATAAGTTGGAAGATAGAGAAAGAGAATCTTAAATCCAATATGGATGAGACCAGAAAACACAAGAAGGGTAAGATGTGGTAGTGCAAGGAAGGACAAGAATTAGTTAAAGTATTTCAACTGTGGCAAGATGGGTCATTTCACTCGTGAATGCACTGAGCATAAGAAAAAGACTCAAGAGCCACAAACCATATGACTAGAAATAAAGGAGCATTTGTGAAGTACCGTCGGATCAACCGAGGAACAAAATGGATCTATATGGGGAACAACTTAAAATGTATTGGCACCTGCAAAGTGATTCTACAAGGTGGCCAAGTGTTGTATCTCCATGATATCCTGTATGCCCTAAAGATTTGATTGAATCTTGTCTCTTTAATTGTCTTTCTAGGTTTAGGATATAGTTTAACTTTTCATAGCAACTATTTGAGGATTTATCTAAATTTAGTGTGATTAGGCACTAGATATTTGATGGATGGTTTTATCGCATTAGATACCGAATTTGATGGTACTATTAATGCGATGATTGTCTTTCATTAATCGCTTTCATTGATGTTGCCAATATTGATGTTTATACTTGGACATGCTAGACTAAGGCATATCAACCAAAATTGATTGAATAGATTGGCCATAGAGGGATTTTTAGATTCCCTTAATTGAGACAGATTTGTCTGTATGTGAAAGTTGTCTAGCAAGAAAAACAACTAGAAAACCATTTAAAAAGAAATTGAGGTTGAGAATCAATTATAGTTAATTCATTATGAAATCTGTGGATCAATGAATGTAGAGCTAGAAATTGTGTCTCATATTTTATAACAGTCATAGATGATTACATATGTTTTGGTCACATCTATCTGATCTCCCAGTAAATATGAAGTATTAAATTGCTTTAAAATGTATCTAAACTTGGTAGAAAATCAGTTAGATAGAACTATTAAGGTCTTGCGGACTGACTGAGAATAAGATATCTTTCTAAATAATTTAAGACATTATGTCATAAGAAATGTATTGATATACAGTTGACCATTTCTAGGATTCCGCAACAAGATGGTGTAGTGGAAAAGAGGAATAGAACATTATTAGAAATTATAAGATCTATGATGATATAAGCAAGACCTCCCATTATCTTACTGGGGAGATGCGTTATTAACAGCTACTTACATTTTGAATAAGGTCCCTACCAAGTCAGTAACTTCCACATTCTATGAATTATGGACAGGTAGGAAACCTGAACTTACTTATATGCAACTTTAAGGGTGTGCAGGATATGTACATGATTTTTTAATAAGTATGAAAAGTTGGGTGCTAAAGGAAATAAATGTATCTTTATTAGATACTCCAAGCACTCAAAAGGATATGTACTCATAGGAGAAAACTCAAATGGAAGCATTACTGAATTAGAATCACTAGATGTGAACTTTTTAGAGAATGAATTTCCAAGCAAAGGTGAAGTTGAAAAGGAATTTTAATTGTACGAGTTGAATGATTTAGATGATGTTCCAAATCCGAACACTTAGCTAAAGGAAGATAGAGAGTTATTTGAATACTCTATCCCTAGTGGGAGTAACAAAGCTATTGGAATAGCTTATTCATCTGTTCCTAGTGGGAGCGAAGGAATTAACAAGTTAGTGCTCTCAAATAAATCAACTTGTAGAAGTAACCAAAAAACTATTCCTTGTCATCAATTTGAGATTGAGGGGAAACTTTTATGCTTGCTTCACATAATTGTGATGAGCCAAAGAATGTAAATGAGGCTTCCAATTCACCTGCTAAAGATTTTTGGATTAAAGCCATACAATAAGAGATGGAGTCAATAGAGTATAATCATGTCTGGGACTTGGTTAAATCATCATCTGATTGGAAATCCATTGGAAACAAATGGGTTCTCTGCATCAAGTGTAAGGAAAACGACTCAATGGAGAGATATAAAATGAGGTTAGTAGCAAAAAGATATACTCAAAAGAAGAGTATAGACTGTGAAGAAACCTTCTCTCTTATAGTAAGGTTTGCTTCCATTCACCTTATATTAGCTATCGTCACACATATGAACCTAAAATAGCATCAGATTGATGTAAAAATAACATTTCTCAATGGAGAATTGGAGAAAAAAAATTTTACATGAAGCAGCAAATGAATTTTGTTTCAAAAAGGCCAAGAGCTGAAAGTATGTAAGCTCATGAGATTGATCTATGGCTTGAAAAAATTCTCCAAACAAATGGTACCTCCATTCCATGAGACAATCATATCCTATGGATTTCAGAAGACCAAAGAGGACCGTTGTATGTATGTTAAGCTGGTAAAAGATAAGTTAATAATACTATCTTTACACGTGGACGATATTCTATTGGCCGAAAATGACAATGAGTTTAAGGTAACCATAAAGTGATGGTTATCCTTAACTTTCAAGATAAAAGATATGGGAGAGGTTACCTATATTTTAGGAGTTAAAAATCAATAAAGATTGTTTAAGGAGAATTCTGACTTTGTCACAAGGGTCATACATCAAAAGATTCTCAAACGATTCTATATGGCTGATGGTAAGCCTATGGGTACTCTCATCTTAAAAGGTCAAAATCTTTGTCATGAAATATGCCCTAAGACTCCATAAAAGCGTGAAAGAATGCAAAGAATCCTTATTCTGGTACTATCAAAAGTCTCATGTATGCTATGATGTGAACGAGACCTGATATTTGCTATGCAGTTGGACTAATTAGTGGTTATCAATCTAATCCTGGATAGAAATATTGGATTTCTATGAAAAGAATTTTAGAAAGGAACCGCTGATTACTCCCTGTGTCATCAAGATGACAACATGCTTCTTGTTAGGCATACAAACGCTGATAAGGGAGGTGATTTGGATAAGCGAAAATCTGCATCTGGTTATGCATTTTTTGCTTAGCCAAGGTGTTATCTCTTAGAGTAAGAATAAGCTATCATGCATTACGCCGTCCACCATGGAAGCTGTATTTATAGCATGTTCAATTGTAGTCTAGGAAGTAGTCTGGTTCAAGAGATTCTTGAACAATCTGAATTCGAAATTAATGTGAAAAAGTTAGTTACTGTATACTGTGATAGTTAGGTAGCAATTGTCTTTACTAAAGATACAAAATGTCACAATAAATCGAAGCACATAGAGACTAAGTACAATTTTATCAAGGATATAATGACGAAAGAATGTAAAAATTTAGTATGCATCTACACATGAGATGGTATTGGATCCACTCACAAAAGTTGTGACAAGAGGTATATTTATGTCACATACTAGGTCTTTGAGTTTGTGTAGATTGTGATGTTATAATTGTTACATTTCGTTATATCTGTTTGATAATTAGATACGTCATTTTGGGTATATAAAACTAGCATATATTCATTTCACATAAATTGCATATAAAAGTATGTCGTCAGGTTTTGAGACTGGTATTCTTACACGTGCAGTCGCCTTGGTTGCTAGAAAGCAAGCCAAGATGAGACATATATATTTTTAGAGGATAAAGATGAGGTTATTCTCTTAAAGGCTTAAATATATGAAATGTCACCTTGATTGTGGTCAAGATGAGGTTCTACCTAAAATCAATTATTGAACCTATAAGCCTTCGATGTTTAATTAAGGATTACTTTAGTAATAATCTATAAGTGGTGTACGAAATCGTAATTAATTATTAAGAGATATTTTGAGACCCTAGGAGATTAAACGAAAGTATTGTAAAACTATAGGGATTGATGAAACCTTATTGGAAGCTTAGTTAAGTATAAGGGCAAATTGGTCATTGTCAATTGAATTCATAAGTTAGTATGACCTATGGATTAAATTGAAAGAAGTTTATAAGTTAAGGGTCAAGATGAAATAAATAAAAGCTAAGTGCCAAAAGTCAATTAAAGAAGGGATACAATGGTCATTTATGGAATTGATATTAGTATATAAGAAGGACTTAGTCAATTTTTTGAAGCAACTTAAGTTAGTCACGCCAAAAACTCCAACAAAAGAGAGAAACCAAAGAGAGAAAAGAGAGAGGCGAGAAAAGTGTGTGTGTGTGTTCGGCCAAATCAAGTTTTTGATGCTCAAAGTTGGTTCAAGTGAGTTTTGACATCCCAATCCATCAAGCAAGCTTCCATAAGCTAGGAAATCAAACTTGAAGCATCCAACAAAGCAAATCAAGGTTAGTTGCTCATTTTTGGATTAGTTTTTGTGTTGGTTTGGGTTAGTTGTTTTGATGATATTTGAATTGGTTTTGATTGGGGATTTTTATCTATGTTGAGAGAGGAATTAATTGTGCTTGGAAAGTATGTGTAGAAGGCATGGAAACCTACTAAGATTGATGAGCTAGGGTTGGCTTGAGATAGATTTTAAGTTGTTTTTGGATTGGAAACTGAATGAAATGAATGTAGACAAGGTGTTTGATAAATTGTCTAAAAGAACCAACATGAAAATCTAGAAAGAAATGGACTTAGACTAAGTTAGTGCTTATAAGGTTTTATAAAGAGGTATGAGAATCCAATGAAATTGAGGTGTTTTAACTATGATTTCATGTTGTTTAGGTGACCTATAATCTTATGAAAATGTTACAAATTGATTTGAATCAATTCCATTGTAATGCATTGTAAAGTACCTAGGAAAGTCATTATGAGTTGTCATAAAAAACCGCCATTTTTATGGGTTTGATTGAATTGTTTGAGTAGGTTAGAGTGTGTATAACACTAGGAAAAGAAGAGTTAAGTTTTAGAATGAAATGGGTGAAAAAACCCCTTAAAAATTTATCGTAAAGTGGTGTTTTTGGCCCAAAACACCTATCAAACGATATCGGAATTCGACGAAATTTTACGGGTGACCACATTAGGAGATAAGAAGAGTGTGGGAGAAAGAAATGGAGCAAAAGCATGCATGGTTTGGGCTGTGCATTCAATTCGGGTTTGAGGGGTCAAAAACAGTCATTTTGAGTTTCAAGCTTCAATTTATGATGGGAAGCATATTGGAACATCCCTTGGGGTATATATGAAAGATTCATGCAAAGAAATTGGGAATTTGGAGCATGGATCAAAGAGAAATTGAAAGGAGAAGCTACTAGTGTAGAGAGAATTTTATAGAGTTAGTATAGTTAGGTGCATCTTAGTGCATCTTGCATTGTCTATTGAGCACATTCTAAGTGTGCTTATCATGTGTAGGTGAAGGCGAGGACTAGCGGAGTCGGAGAGGACCGTTGAAGCCATTAAGGAAGTTTGAAAGCAAGGTGAGTGCAAAATGGGTTTAGCAAAAATGTATGTGTTTTGACGTGTTTATGTATTTTCTAGTATTGTTGTGATTTTATGATTTTAAAAGGATGATTTCATGAATACTATGTTTTGTATGAAAGTTATCTTTTGTGTTCTTGTAAGTCTGAAAACTACTTTGAAATGGAATTCAAAGTTTTAAGTATTGTTTGATAAACGGTTGATGCAAAAATGATATATGTATAAATATGTTTTCAAAGGCCAATTGTTTGCCCACCCTTGTAAGTTATGTAGACCCGGCTGGTATGTCCCACACGTGTATAACAATGTATGAGGGGTATTGCATCACTCACATTGGGGGAATAGAGTCCGTTGTGTCACTTTTACGTGTGTGAAATGTTGTCTTACTCTATGCTTTGCGATGCACAATTCCGCGCGTAGTTGTTGGGATGTCTTTGTAAGTGTCACGAATAGTGTTTATGGCCAAATCATCTCATGACTCCACGTTCTCGTGGTTGTAAGTTTAAGGGGTAACATTGGTGCATTTAAAAAATGCGAATGTAAGTTCAAAAGTAAACTATTTTATATGATTATAATTATGGTTCAAAAAGAAGTCTTACAATTGAATTCAGTTTGAATGATATTATTGCTTATTAAGTTTATGAAAAGTTTTATGTATCCCTTATGTTGGGATTTGTATGATTTTATTATGTTAAGCATGAACTTCTATGAGATTTTAAGTGAAATAATTATGAAATGCAACTCTATTTTTAATGTTTTTAATGAGGTATTTTACAAATGAATATGATATTGTTTCACAACTTACGTGCACTCACTGAGCTTCATTAAGCTCACTTTTTCCTATTTTATGTCAAAAACCTCCTCAGGTGCTAGCGCGGGTGACGTGGCACAAGATACCTTTGTTGATATTGAAGGGAAAAAATCGATTTTAATTCAAATACAGAAACGTGAATTTTAAAAATTTTCAAACAAAACATGCCCAATCGATGCTAGTAATAATGATTCAATAATTAAATTAATAAGATCGAATCTTACCTTGCATGAAGATTGAATTGATCCCTTTTGATTCGCAGATTCTTCACCACCTGATCTTCCTTGCTATGACTTTTCACAAAAAAAAATCTGTGTGTGGGCACAATCTTTTTGAAGATCCTTTTGAAGTAGATGGTTATTTGGTGGATTTTTAATCAATGGAAATTTTTGGTTCAAGTAGCCAAAAATTCTCTCTACCACCACTTATTATTACCAATCATAAAAACATCTTTTTATAATGGCAAACTAGGGTTCTTCAATTTTAACAAGGAATTTAAATTCCTATTAAAATTGAAAGACTTAATTCATATCCAATATGGAATCAAATTCGTTATTGGATTAGAATTCTATTCTTTTAATTTAATATGGAATCTAATTCCCATTAAATTAAAACTCTTTTAATATAATTTAAATGGAATCTTATTCCAATTAAAATTATTATTTCCATTAATTAATTAAATGATTTTTCATTAAATTAAATTATTCTAAATCATAATTAATTTAATGACATTATTTAGAATTGAACCCATGACGTCTACAAATAATTAAATAATTAATCATTAATTAAATAATTATAAATATTTAAATTGTAAGCCCTCGAATTTGATTTTATGGATTTCCCAGGAATAGTCCCTAAGTATTGATTAGAGACCCTAAATGGTTCATGGAAGTGCCTAAGGATATATGGAACCCATAAAAATCGATTTCGACTCGATTGGAGACTAAACGGAAGGATAAAATAGTGAATGAAATCGAATAATTGTTAAAGTAAAAAGGGACTAATTCGAAGATAAATTTTAATAATTGTGGTCTAAGTAAAATTGAGCTAAAAGTCAAGGGAGGAGATTGAAATTTTTAAGGGATGAAATTGGTATTATAGGAATTGATTGTGGAGGAAAATAGAAGCCAAAAAGATGAGTTGACTCATAAAGTTAAGTCCAAGTTATTGTCGTGAACTAGAAGAAAGAAGAGAAAAGAAAAAGAGAAGAGAAGAAGAAAGAAGAAGAAAGAGCTGCTGCCGGCGCCTGACTAGACGTGACCGACCAGCCGAGAAGCTCACCAAGTCAGCTCGCCACGAATCCGAATTGAAGTTGAGCAGATCGTCTGTAGAAGCATGTCATATGCGCAGCGCAGAACAAGCGAACTAGACCTGACCGCTGCCGACGACGACGAGGAAGAGCTACGACGTGCACCAGATCAAGAACAACCAGAATTCAACCACAAAGTCGACGCAAATCAGACTCGAAGCAGAATAGAACCGAGAATCGACCAGAACCCGAGCTCATCGCCACGAAATCAGACCAAATCGGAGCAAAACCGACGACGATGAGCTGTTGTCCGACCACCTGCAGAACCTACGCGCCAAACCCGCCCGATCCATGCCAATTTCAGCTTCAACTGCGCTCGATTTCAGCTCGAAACCAGTGAAGAACACAGCTGAAACTGAAACCAGAATAGAGAAGGTAAATCGGGGAAGAAAAAGGAGAAATCGACACGAGAGAGAGGGATCGCGTGAGGGAAGAAAGGAAGAAGAAAACTAGCTTGAACATAGCCCAGAACGTAGTCTAAGCAAAGAGAAATAGAGTGATTTCGCGAAGGGAAAAATGGGTGAGTTGATTACTCTTGAAGTTGATGATTTTATTGATAATTTAAGTTGAGTTCGAAATGGACTTTATTATGATTTGTTTATTGGTTAACTTTGAGTAAAAATAAGTTGAAAAATAAGTGGATTTATGCATATTGGGAGCTTAAGAAACCAAGAAGAGATCAAAGATTTGAAGAGAAACTAAATCGCGCAATAAATTAGTTTAAAGGACAATTTCGTAAATCGGCCCATATGACGTTCATTAAGAGTTTGGATGACCCTAATGAGTTTAATTAGGGGTATTGAGATTATAAAAAATCGGAGATTATATTAAGGAACCAAAAATGGAGGGTTGCGCCTAAAAAGGGTCATTTAGGGGCGATTATGTAGTTTTAATTATTTTGAGTTTTCAGAAGTTGACACGAATGTAAATTTACATATATATATATATATATATTGTATAGGTGACGAACAAGTTGGTGAAGTAAGGGAAGAGCGATAAGGAGCAATTTAGAACCTTCCGGAGAGCTGTTTGGAAGTGATAGCTAAGGTGAGTGTCAAACTGATTTTTAAAGCATTTTGTGTTACTTTGATTTATGAATGAATGTTTCATGCATGTTTGGATGCTTTGATGAAAACGAAATATGATTTAAATGATAAATGGCACAGTAACAGATAATATGATTTTGTGTTTTTATTAAACCAATGATTTCTTGTTTTGAATGATATATATGAAAGAGATTGTAACTTTATAAAGATGAAAAGAAAACCTATGGCTTACCCAGAGAGTATCATATTATTACCGGTCTGGGTTGAGTACCCGAAGCGTGCATTGGTAGAGTTAGTAGTGTCAGTATGTCACTAACTATACTAACCGCAGGGAGGTACCAGCAAGGAGTCGTGTCAGTCAGATGTCTGAGAGATTAGCCCAATGCACGTGAAGGGTATATTATTAGCTAACTTACCCGAGCGAGATAGAGTTCCGCTCTGTAGCGATGTAGGATTCCGCTCTATACTAGGGTGCCATAAGGCACGGGTCACTATAGGTTGACGGGAGCCGGATTGGTTGGCAGGACACCTTCGAGCGGAGTCGGACCAGTTCGTTTTATTAAAAAGAAAAAGGGTTTTATAATAAAAACCCCGCAACCATAGGAGATCCATTTATGAAATTGAAAACCATGCAAGATGTGTTTTATAATATTAATGCATGAAACTTGATTTAAAAGAAATATAATTGATTTGAAAATGTTTTTGGCAGGTTTTTATAAAAATGTAATTTCAAATAATATTATATGACACTCACTGGGCTTTCAAAGCTCACCCAACCTTTTCTGTATTTTTAAATAAACCTCCCCAGGCACAGGTACCATAGCTGCGGAATTACCCCGAGACGATACCAGGCAGCCGCGGCGATAGTGCTGATGTGATTACCTGTTTATAATTTTGTTTGATATTAAGAGATGTATATAATTTATTATCACTACATGATTTTGTAAATATCCTTTTATGGATTTAAATTATGTTTCTGAAGAAAATTGATGGATGACGTATGATTTAGTTGATAAATGGAAATATGAAATTGTGGTTGTGGTTGTGGTTGTGTTGATAAATGAGAGCCTGAGGCTCTGTAGTTTGGGGGAAATGTTTTGTGATATTTTAGAAGTGTTAAATTTTATAATTTACAGGGTGGCTAAGTCTGAAAAACAGATGGGATGCTGCCCAAATTTTTATAAAATATTTTGTAAAGGTTTAAAAAAAAAAAATGAAAAAATTTCCCCTCGTTTCTGTTGTTTTTGAAAAGGTTCAGAAAGAATATGGCTTAGCTCTGCGGGGGATCTTTTAGTTGAGCGAAAGGGCTAGCTAGAGGGTCACCGTAGGGTGCCAGTAGATTGCCTAGGGAAAGGGGTCTGCCAGAGTGGTATCAGAGCGCGGTTTAAGCCTGATTTGGAAAATAAAAATATAGAATGTTTTGTTTTGATGATGAAATACACAACCACTTGTATTTTTAGTGTCATGCATCTTATTTTGAAATGATTTTCAAGTTTTTCATAAGTTTGATGTTTCGAAATCACATCACTATAGATCGACGTGGATGCGATAGATAGGGTTCCGGTAGAGCTATTGCAGGAGCTCCAGCTGCTGAGGCACCATTTTTGAGGAGCCTAAACGTGGTACGGGGTCTGTGAATGCCCCAGTTGAGCAACCTACATTTGAGTAGAGAGGACCGAGTGGTCAGGCTGCGGGAGGTTTTGATGCGTAGCAGTTTGCGCAGATGTTAACAGCGGCGATGCAGTAGCCGTGGAAGGCTCCCAGTGATAGGGAAAAATGATATTGAGAGAGTAAAGAAATTGGAAGAAAAGCGCGATGACAAATTGGTTAGCATTTCAATAAGGTGATTGCAAAATATTAGATAAAGCTATAAATTGATTTTTGAAATAGATGTTAATGTTGAGGTAAATGAAGGAAATTTATAAGGATATGATATTGTATTGTTGTCGTAAGTATATGATTCTTGAAGGATTTATTAGTATTAAGAGTATGGATGAGAAAGGATGATAAGGTGGTATGAACTATTTATTGATGAATGACGATTTAGCATTTAATAGTTACGTGAAGCATAAGAATATGCAAATTGCTTTATTAAGTTTTGATTATTATGAGAAGTGATAATAGGAAAATGATGATTGCCTGAAATATTTTTAAGTATAATTATTTGAAATGATTTGAGAATGATTGTTATATGGAATGGAACCCCCTAATTGCAACATTTTAATATCGCTCCCTACGGATGATTCGTTTATAACAAATAAAGTTTATATAGGTAGCAGAATAAACCTAGCAAGTCAAGAGTTTAAGGCAGACTTGATGCTACCAGATGTATGTATGATTTTGATGTTTCATTAGGCATGAATTGGCCGTCTAAATATAAAACAATGGATTGTTAAAGGAAGGGAGTTATTGAAAGGAAGTGAAGTTCAACAGACTTAGGGAACCAGATGTAATTTTAGGTGATATGAGAAAGATGCTTCCTACGAGTATGATAAGTATGATGAAGATTAATAAGATATTAAGAAAGGTGTATTAAAGATACTATTAATTTAGGATATTTAAAGCTTTCTAAGATGATTTTCGAAACTCGCCAAGGGCATTATGAGTTCCTAAGTGATATCATTCAGATTAATAAATGCTCTATTCATTTTTATGAAATTGATAAGCAAAGATTTCAGATTTTACTTAGGTAAGTCGATCATTACCTTTATGGATGATATAACCTTATGTTTTGATCAATTGGAATGGATATAAAGTTATTTTGTTTAATTATTATTTAGCACAATATGTAGAACTTGAAAATGTTGATATTATGAGTTAATAAAGTGTGGAATTAATTGGAAGAATGATATGTGAGTAAAGTAGATCATAAGTGATCCAAAATTTTATGCCTTGGAGTTTTCAAGCAATTGAATTCTAGAGTATGAGATAAAATTCTACATTGATCCTTTAATTTCGCATAAAATGACATAACGATTTTGAGATGTTATTAATTATGGGCGTAAAGTATTGCTGTTGAATAGTAGTGTTGCACAGCGAAAGCGTAGGGTATAATCTTTAGTTCCAAAACATTCATATTTATTCGAATCAAAATCAAGATATGAAACAGTAGACTGTAAGTTTGAGATAATGGAGAAAGGCTGAAAGACATTTCGGTAATTAGGAAATTTCCAAATGTGTGCTCTCAAGGGACCCTTCTGGTTTACCACCCGAGAAGGAAATTAGTGAATATGACCAGAAGTTGTAGTGTTCATTACATTTGAATTGACTACTGATTTAGGATTGATGTGAATAATTGGCGATTGAGTTTTGAAATACTTAGATGATATAATTTTACGATTTGAGTAATTAAAGCAGATATGACATTATTATGTTTAATAACTGCTTAGCATAAAGCGTGAATTTTGAGAATGTTGATAGTAGGAATCACAAAAATCATAGATTTCACTAGAAAGGTAACAGGTAAGTAAGATGGATCTTGTACGAATCAGATTTTTGATGTTAAATAATCTGTTAACTGATGGATATGATAAAATGAGGTTGAGTTAGTATATATGGACATGATTGTTTATTTTTTAATATAGATAAGATTTGAGGATTTAACTTCTTTATTGAAGATTTTGGAGTTGAGTGTGAATCATGATGAAATAGTAAAATTGCGTTAGCAAAAGTGTAATGCGTAACTTATAATTTGAGAAATTCATGTCTATTAGATTTGAAATTTGAGTTATGAAACATTAGATATCAATTTGGAAATGGTAAGATGAGATATATAAATGAGATATAGTTTTAATGCCATAAAATATGATCCTGAGCAGACTAGTGGTGGATCCAGTAGGGGAGTAACACCCAGAGGACAGTTTGGGAGATCTCGCAGCTAGGCTAGAATATTTGCAACCATACAACAGACAGTTGATGCTGATCCAAAAGAGGATATAGGTAATGATTCTTAAGTTGATAATGATGTTTAAGTATTGATTGATTTAAAAACTCTATATTTTATTAACTTTGTGGATCTTATTGATAGAATTAGTATGGATGTGAGATTATGGGAGTGTAGTATCAAGTATTTTTCCCCTTAGATGATGAGGCATGTTTAGGTTGACATTAATCTTAAGTTTTGACCTGAAAGATGAGACAAATCAGCCTATATCTTTGGCCGTGTTGATGATCTAATAAAGGAAAAATGAGAGCCCTATTAGAGATACGGTACGTAGATCCTTGAGTAGTATCGTAGTTTATGAGTTTCAAATGATTGGAGTTCTTGAGAAGAAATGATAGAGAGCTAGTAAGTATAAGTTTCTAGTTCAGTTTCTAAAAGAGAAACTTAGGAAAAAGATATTTGAATAAGATATTTAAGCAATGATGATGTAAACATTAGAGCGATGATACAGAAGATGTTATGAATGATATTTCAGTGAAAAAGGATTTGAAAGAGAGAATCATTTAGATGAGATCATTCAAAAATTTCGAGGACGAAATTTTTATAAGGAGGGGAAAAATTGTAAGTCCTCGAATTTGATTTTACGAATTTCCCAGGAATGGTCCCTAAGTATCGATTAGAGACCCTAAATGGTTCACGGAAGTGCCTAAGGATATATGGAACCCATAGAAATCGATTTCGACTCGATTGGAGACTAAACGGAAGGATAAAATAGTGAATGAAATCGAATAATTGTTAAAGTAAAAAGGGACTAATTCGACTATAAATTTTAATAATTGTGGTCCGAGTAAAATTGAGCTAAAAGTCAAGGGAGGAGATTGAAATTTTTAAGGGATGAAATTGGTATTATAGGAATTGATTGTGGAGAAAAATAGAAGCCAAAAAGATGAGTGGACTCATAAAGTTGAGTCCAAGTTATTGTTGTGAACCAGAAAGAAGAAGAGAAAAGAAAAAGAGAAGAGAAGAAGAAAGAAGAAAGAAGAAGAAAGAGCTACTGTCGACGCCGACCAGACGTGACCGACCACTGAGAAGCTCGCCAAGTCAGCTCACCACGAACGCGAACTGAAGTTGAGCAGATCGACGGCAGAAGCATGTCGTACATGCACGCAGAACAAGCGAACTAGACTTGACCGCTGCCGACGACGACGAGGAAGAGCTGCGTCGTGCACCAAACCAAGACTGACCAGAATCCAACCACAAAGTCGACGCAAATCAGACTCGAAGCAGAACAGAACCGCGGACGGACCAGAACCCGAGCTCGTCGCCACGAAATTAGACCAGATCGGAGCAAAACCGGCGACGATGAGCTGCCGTCCGACCACCTGCAGAACCCGCATGCGAAACCCGCCCGATCCATGCCAGTTTCAGCAACAACTGAGCTTGATTTCAGCTCGAAACCAATGAAGAACACAGCTAAAACTGAAACTAGAATAGAGAAGATAAATCGGGGAAGAAAAAGGAGAAATCAGCCTGAGAGAGAGGGATCACGTGAAGGAAGAAAGGAAGAAGAAAACTAGCTTGAACCCAGCCCAGAACAAAGCCTAAGCAAAGAGAAATAGAGTGATTTCACGAAGGGAAAAATGGGTGAGTTGATTACTCTTGAAGTGATGATTTTATTGATAATTTAAGTTGAGTTCGAAATGGACTTTATTATGAGTTGTTTATTGGTTAATTTTGAGTAAAAATAAGTTGAAAAATAAGTGGATTTATGCATATTGGGAGCTTAGAAAACCAAGAAGAGATTAAAGATTTGAAGAGAAACTAAATCGCGCAATAAATTAGTTTAAAGGACAATTTCGTAAATCGGCTCATATGACGTCCGTTAAGAGTTCGGATAACCCTAATGAGTTTAATTAGGCGTATTGAGATTATTAAAAATCGGAGATTAAATTAAGGAACCAAAAATGGAGGGTTGCGCCTAAAAATGGTCATTTAGGAGCGATTATATAGTTTTAATTATTTTGAGTTTTCAGAAGTTGACGCGAACGTAAATTTACATATATATATTTTATAGGTGATGATCAAGCTGGTGAAGGGAAGAGCGATAAGGAGCAATTTAGAACCTTACGGAGAGCTATTTGGAAGTGATAGCTAAGGTAAGTGTCAAACTGATTTTTAAAGCATTTTGTGTTACTTTGATTTATGAATGAATGTTTCATGCATGTTTGGATGCTTTGATGAAAGCGAAATATGATTTAAATGATAAATGGCACGAGTAACAGATAATATGATTTTGTGTTTTCATTAAAACAATGATTTCTTGTTTTGAATGATATATATGAAAGAGATTGTAACTTTATAAAGATGAAAAGAAAGCCTACGGCTTACCCAGAGAGTATCATGTTATTACCGGTCTGGGTTGAGTACCCGAAGCATGCATTGGTAGAGTTAGTAGTGTCAGTATAACACTAACTATACTAACCGCGGGAGGTACCCGCAAGGAGTCGTGTCAGTCAGATGTCTAAGAGATTAGCCCAATGCACGTGAAGGGTATATTATTAGCTAGTTTACCCGAGCGAGATAGAGTTCCGCTCTGTAGCGATGTAGGATTCCGCTACATGAACTGGATAGAGCGATGTAGGATTCCGCTCTATACTAGGGTGCCATAAGGCACGGGTCACTATAGGTTGACGGGAGCCGGATTGGTTGGCAGGACACCTTCGAGCGGAGTTGGACCAGTTCGTTTCATTAAAAAGAAAAAGGGTTTTATAATAAAAACCCCGCAACCATAGGAGATCCCTTTATGAAATTGAAAACCATGCAAGATGTGTTTTATAATATTAATGCATGAAACTTGATTTAAAAGAAATAGAATTGATTTGAAAATGTTTTTGGCAGGTTTTTATAAAAATGTAATTTCAAATAATATTATATGACACTCACTGGGCTTTCAAAGCTCACCCAACCTTTTCTGTATTTTTAAATAAACCTCCCCAGGCATAGGTACCATAGTTGCGGACTTACCCCGAGACTGATACCAGGCAGTCGCGGTGATAGTGCTGATATGATTACCTGTTTCTAATTTTGTTTGATATTAAGAGATGTATATAATTTATTATCGCTACATGATTTTGTAAATATCCTTTTATGGATTTAAATTATGTTTCTGAAGAAAATTGATGCATGAGTTATGATTTAGTTGATAAACGGAAATATGAAATTGTGGTTGTGTTTGTGTTGATAAATGAGAGCCTGAGGCTCTGTGGTTTGGGGGAAATGTTTTGTGATATTTTAGAAGTGTTAAATTTTATAATTTACAGGGTGGCTAAGTCTGAAAAACAGATGAAATGCTGCCCAAATTTTTATAAAATATTTTGTAAAGGTTTAAAAAAAAAAAAAAACAAAAAATTTCCCCTCGTTTCCGTTGTTTTTGAAAATGTTCAGAAAGAATATGGCTTAGCTCTGCGGGGGATCTTTTAGTTGAGCGAAAGTGCTAGCTAGAGAGTCACCGTAGGTTGCCAGCAAATCGCCTAGGGAAAGAGGGTTTGTCATAAATAATCAAATTATTTAAATAATTTATTAACAAGTACATAAATTTATATGTACACCAATAATCGGACAATCCAATTATATTCTTCAACTTGTTTCTTTATGTGGTTGTGAGCTAGCAAGGGGACCAAATGGACCTACAATTTAAGCTTCAATAATATCGGAATTATTAATTAAACTCTTTAATTAATAATTCACTATTATTAACCTTAGAGTTACTCTGCTAAAAACTTAAGGTTGCACTCTCAAAATTGTAGATGTTTTATACAATCTGAATTTTCAGTGTCCATCGATTTAATCATTTCATATGATTTGATCCTCCACGAGTAGTTCATAATTAGAGCTAGGTTATTAAAATCCGTTATACCTCTCTAATTATATCTTGTTCCATTAAGTACCATTGATTCTCTAATGAAAAATATATCCATAACAACTTATGAATTTATTTTTCCGTTTACTCGTAAACAGAAAGTTGAGCGCTCTTATTGTTCAAGACCCTAATCAACACTTAAGGGAACTACTCATCTACTTCTTGCAAGAAGGAATTCTACTATTGTGTAGAATGTTCCCAACCACTTATTAAATCACATCTCCAAAGTACGAAGCTTATTGACCGTAAATCTATAATAGTCTCACCCATGTAAATCAAAAGATATGACCCAACAAATAGGAGTCCATTAAACATTCAAAATTAAGATCAATCCATATATGATCATCTAATCGATAAATAAGAATTTCTTTGTTTAACGGATATTAATAAGAAACTCATTTTATCGTGGTCCAGTTCTATATAATCTCTATTATATAAGTGCCTCCATTTTCATATCGCCATATGAACAATCCCGGATAAGATCATCGTATCAAATACGAAATGGACCGCAGCTGTAGATTTACCACAAACAAAGTACCCAGCTTAGTTTGCTTTCTACAGACTCTTTTGATTACTAATCTCAAACTAAATCCTCTTGTATATAACACTTACATACTTAATTTGAGACTACATAAGTAATCATGAATGTTACATGATATTCGTATGAAGCAAACATTTCATAAATGCACATTAGTTTGAATAAAATAAACTTTATTTATTTATAATTTATTTAAACGTTTACAAATTACAAGCTCTTAGGGCACAATGTCTAACAGATATAGGTGGGCGCCGACTCGACAAATGCTTCCCTTGTATAAACATTTTGCATGCATATGAAAGCTGAAAAGCGTCCCTTTTGTTGTATTTGATCATATATTTTCGTGGCTTTTGGAATAAATGTTTGTATCTATGTATCTTTTGATATATGTAAAGTTTTATGAATTTTTTAGTGATGAAAAGTATGTATTTGGCTAAGTTAATTTCTTATAAATTTTGGCTTTGGCCTTTGGTTTAAGGTTATGATTTTGAATGATTTTTAACTCATGTGATTTATGGTTTTTAATCCCAAGATTTTATGGCTTTATATGACTTTTAAACTATGTGGATTACATGAAAAGAGTTTGTGGAAGTAGTTGTATTGGATATTGAAAATAGTCGAAGTGTATTTTAACCTTACAGGTATCTTGGGAACCTTAAAAATATAGACGTTATATTGCCAAAGTTCCATTTAAAAAAAAAAAAAAATTCAATCCAATCGTGTTTATAAGTAAGAAAATATTTTAAGGGTTCGCTCCACAGATTCCTTTTAGGCCAATAAGGAAGGGTTTAGGAGGATTGTGTCGGGGTGTTAGGCAGGGCTCTTCGGATACAAGTATGATAAGATCTGGGTTAGGTCCTATTAGAACCGCTCGTGATGTATCCTCACCATCATGAGAGCCTGATTAAGCTAGATGTGAGTTTCTCGATAATAGGTGCCGAAAGGGCAAGCTTTGGAACTCAAGTTAGGCACTAGGAAAGCGTCTAAACTAAGATCTGTACAGTGAATAATCTTAATATAAAAGACATACACGTCCTTATTAAAGGATAAGATTCACTGTAACACGCATTTCATACCACGTGTGCTTATCGTGACCGACATGAAAAATGAGTGAATTTATCCCTGATTCCTCATTGTGTAAGTTCCATTGAAGTTTATATAAAACTTCTACCTATGTCCTCAATGATTGTTCACTTTGTCTCAAAGTAATGAGGTGATGTTTGTATCATTAGTGTGTCTTCTATGGCTATGATAATGTGGCCTATGGGACATAACTATGGTGTCAGTCATTTTTGTTGACTGAGGGACGAAAGTGAGACAGGAAGATTTAATGAATTTTATTTTATTCCTATAGTTGCTGGTCGCGACTAATTGCAATTGCAATTGCAATTGTGATTATATGGAATATTGGAGGATCGAGCATGTTAAGAGATTAAATATGCTCGAGCAAACTAAAATTCTATTAGATCTAGAACTTAATAATGAATAAATTTACTATCTCTTGTATAACAGTACAGCTGAGATTTGAAAGACAAGTCATATTGCATATATTATAGTTCATAGGTCACACGGTCTATTTCTCTGTATGAATGCCTGTACTCCTTATCAGTAAAGGGGTCACTAGTGTTTTCTCTATGAGTTTGTTTGGCTCATCTTGTGTGAGTGGGAGATGTTGGATTATTAGATTGTTGGGTCGGGTCCACCTAAGATGACCCAAAACCATGACCCGATCCAAATCCATTTGAATTGGATTGAATCGAATAACCGCTTGGCGGTTACTAACGGTTATCAGAAAATAACCGCCACCCTATAAATAATTGATGTATTTCATTTTGTTTAAGATTGATGGAAAATCAATTTCAAAAACAATATATAAACATCATACTACACATATGAGAGAAAAAAGAAAACAAATGGCAATGCAAATTACATTGTGATTTGGGGTTCTTTTCCGCTTTTGTGATTGGAATCCGACCAGTTAAACAATCATGGATCTAGGATAATTTCCGCTGCGTAGAAACATGTATGCTTTTGGTTTCCGTTTTACTATTTTATAGAATTTATATACTGTATAAATTCATTCACTCTATAATTATGAGGTACAAAATTCTCCACCATTGGATGACCAACGACAATGTTGAAGGATTGTGACAGTTTGATAGATCTTCTGAGGAAAAAACCAATTAAAGAGCTGAATACAAAGTTGGGAAAAAAGTTGAGATTTTTATTCTTATGGTCGAAAGAGATTCTAATCGAATGTTATTTGTTCTTGTCATAATTCAGTTTTTTCAATTCAGTTGATAGAAAATAAAATTAAAAACAAATGATTAAAGGGAAAAAAAAATGTTGGTCACAAAAGAATAGAAGAATCCTCCTGAAGTGGACAAGTTCAGCCAGATGAAATGCGAGCCACAAATCAGTTAAAAAAAAAAAAAAAAGGTTAGCTTGGCACGTCTTCTCTATCCCACACAATGCATACAACTTTTTCTCATGCATTTCTACCCTATCCTTTATAAATCCCACTCCGTACCACCACTGGTAACACGGTGTGCTTGGGTCCAAACTTTTTCCACGAAAAAACTAGCTAAGATTCCAGATGTGTGACTAGTTGTCCCTATAAGATAATGATGGCATCGATTAATTAATAATACATCCTTCATGCAAACCCAAGTTGCAGTTGCAAACAATAGATTAATCTATGAAGCAACAAACATTTAAGTCACATGAATAATAATTTAATTATGTGACTATCTAGATTCTTAAATCATGGAACCGAATAAAGTGTTATAGGCTAACCTTCCAATATAAAGAAGGGATTGGAACCGAATAAAGTCTTATTTGCTAACCTTTGAATATAAAGAAGGGATAATCCCAGTTTCACTCCTACTATTTGACGTGATTGCTATTTACCTCTTGTAGTTTGTAAAAATCCCTAGTTTACCCTTTTTGTTAACTATGATAGTGAAAAGTAGATTCCAATAATGACAATGCACAAAAAGATCAAATTGCCCCTCAATTAAAAATAAAAAATAAAAAAATAAATTAGAAATTTTTTATGAAATAAACTTTAAAAAAAAAAATGCAGCTATAAACGTAACCAGCGGTAGGAAAATTTGGGTTTCTAACTCTTTAAAAATATTAAAAAAAAAAAAAACACACACACACACACACACACACATAAAGAAATCATCACCTATCATCTCAACCATCACTTGATCAAACATCATCAATACCTAAACCATCATCTCACACACAACCAACATAAACTCAGACAACACACATGTAGATTCATGTTCACACATCCCTTGTCACACACATATATGATACATAAATCCATCTCTCTCTCTCTTTCTCACTCTACACACACAGAGACATAACATACAAAATTCTCTGGTTTTTTGTCAACTACCAACCATCGTCACCGTACCATCTCAACCATCACTGATTAACCATCATCAATGCCTAAACTGTCATCTCACACAAAACCAAACCCTCAATGCCAACAACCTCTCCTCTTTCTTCCACGATGAACAACCATCAATAGACTTGGCCTCGAACGAACCAAGGCCCTCTTAGGTTTTTCAACAAACCCAAGACGGTTCATTATCGAAACGAACCTAAAAGGGCTTGTCTAATGTGGTACGAACCCTCCTAGTTCGTCATCAAATGAACCTAGGTAGGTTCATCGTTGAACGAACCCATCTGGGTTCATCATCAAATAAACCTAGGTAGGTTCATTGCCAAACAAGCCCCCTTGGATTCATAATCAAATGAAACCAGATAGGTTTGATGATCTGGACGATCCACTTGGGTTGTTACTTTGTTGCGGCAAAGGATGATAAGGCAGTGATAGATTATGGATGGAGAAGAAGAAGAGATATAGTGGAGTGTGGATGGAGAAGAACAAGAAGAGAGATGGGTGAGTGAGGAGGATGATGAAGCAATGATGGAATGAGGATGGAGAATAGGAAAAAGTATATATATATATATATTCTAATAGGACCTCTACCATCCATCTTTTTTAGATGGATCGTACAGATCAATTCAAACAAAATATGTATTTCTTTTTTTTTTTTAATTTTTAGTTTTTTTTTATAAATAGAGGTGTGCTTTTACAATTTTACTCTTCTAGACTAATGGTCAAAGTTTGATTTTTACCATCAACTTCGATGGTAAGGAATTTTTTGAACATTTTTTTAAACAACAAAAGATTTTCTGTCTATTCAATTAAATGATAGGTGGGTTATTAACGATTTCCCAAACCACTAGAATTTTTTGGCTATTATGTCAAACGACAAGGGGGATAATGGGATTATCCCTATAAAGAATCTAAAAAGAACAATTGTTTATATATGGGACCTATTTTTAATTCACAACCTATTTTTTCAAATTCAGGATTAATTTTTTCCAAATTCAAGACTTATTTTCAATTTGAAATCGATTTTTTGAATTTGAGATCTATTTTTCCTGTGGATAGTTACAAAGGAAATAGGTTCCCAAACAAAAGAAATAGGTTCCAAATAAAGAAAATAGGTGCTGAACGACAAAAAATAGATCCCGAAAAAGAAAAATAGGTCCTAAAAATTGAAATTTTAAATGTAAAATTGAGTTTCTTCTCTTTAATGCCTTCCTCATCCTCCATTTTATTCAATTTCAATAACTCAATTTCTTTAACGCAAATCCATATTATTTTGCAAATTCAAAACTCAAAATCTCATAGTTTCTTCGAACAAAAATTTCAAAATCCTCTATCTTTTAAGTTGTCTTGTTTGCTATTGTAGTTAATTTGTACATTTGAAGGGGTAAGGTTCATTATGGCCCCCACTCCGTCCCAATCTAGGTGTATATTTTGTTTCAATCAATGAATTTTCCTTGTACCTTCAAGATTTATCTAAAAACATTTTTATGCTTTTATTTTAGCTCACCATAACAGAAATTCCTAACTACACTCCTCATTGTTATCTTATAGCTTGTTAATTAATTAACTAACAATTCTATTTATATAAGCAGTAACAACCTTTGTCAAACGAATGCAGCATTATAAAAAAATGTCTCCTTGTCCAAAGAAACTCTTCAGACAAATTTTGAATTTCATTTAACTTTTAAATTAACTTCAAATATTTAAAAACTGTTTCTAGAATCAATGAGCCCGAGCCCAAGCTTCAGCCCAAGAGTACCAAGGCCTAATCTTTTGACTTTAATATACATATATATACATATATATATATTTATTTATATATTTGTGTGTGTTATAGGGACATAATCAGGATTTGATATTAGGATGATTTAAAATAAATTTGTTAAATAAACTTCAATGGTATGAAAACATTTTATAAATTTAAAAATATAGGCCTATCTAGTTAAACAGATATAATAAGTTTTATCCCTCAAAATTCGTATTATAAATAAATATATTCACAAAAATAAAAGTAAAAAGATTGATCAAACTATTTAAATAATAAAATTGATCAAATATGAATAATAATTAATGCTATGACATCAACAATCTTTCACAATCTACATTTTGACAATCATAATTTATAATTACTATTACATTTTAAATTAAAGAGTATATTAGAAGAAACAACAGACATATTAAATTTAAATAATATATTATACAACTTATGATTAAAAAAAAAAGATAAAATATGAAAAACTTAAATGATATATTACATATAATGTATGAAATAAAGTTATTACACATACAATATTTGACTTGAAATATAAATATAAATACGAAAATACATTCAATAGGTTTGGAATAAATACGTATTTTTTATATAAAAATTAATAAAAATATATATAATTTAAAACAAATATAACATAAAAATATTTTTAGGGGGCTCAAGCCTACCCTAGCCCCCACAACCTTACATACCTAGTGTGTTATATGTAATATAAATATGTGTACACACATGTGCACAAATATAATAATATGTATAACACTAATTTTAATAATATCATTGGTTCCAAGTTTGTAAGTCATTGGATGTATTATATTTTTCATAATTAATACTTATTATTATTTAGGAAATTTAGCAAAAATGCCCTTTTCTAGAAATTTATTTACATAATTACCCTCTTACTAAAAAGTTGCACAATTACCCTAAGTCACCCAAAATATCCCTAATTAATTTAAACTGTCTCATTAATACCATTAATTAATTATTTAACCACCAAAAATTAATATGGCCCACAAACTTGAACTTGACCATAAGTTTGGAGTTAATATTGCTAAAATTAGTTTACCATTATGACAAAAGGCTATATATATATATATGGGTCCCTTAAATACACACAAAGTATCGATAGATTTTGACCAAAAAAAATGAGTAATTGCATTCCAAAGTTACTAATTGTAATTTATTATATATTATATCTTATTATAACTAAATGAGTCAGTATCACATTTATAACAATGGATAGATAGAATCACATTTACTTATTATAATTAAATAAAATAAAGATATAATAAATTACAATCAGCAATTTTAAAATGTAATCACTTCTTTTTTTTTTTTAATTTTTGTCAAGTATATCGATACTTCAATAGTGTGTTTACTTGATGGATTGAAGAATGAGAATAGAAAATGAGAATGATTGATGATGTTTACTTACTTTAAAATCATTCTGTAATAGGAATAAAATTATGGATCCCACATGAATTTCGGGTTATAGAATCAGAATCACATTCCCTCCACCCCACTTGGGAATCTCATTTTCATTCTCTTTTTCAAATTAAAGATACTTTTATGCTCCTTATTAAAAGGACTTTTTGAAGAGATTAATAGCAATTTATTAATCTAAAGTTAATGTATAATTTGAAATCACATTATAATTTTTTTTTATTGTTTTTAAACAAAAATTGCATAATATTATATTCTTTCTCAAATAAGAATATAATGGTCATTTTTGTTTTTCACACACGTGTGTGTGTGAAAAACAAAAATGACCATTATATTCTTATTTGAGAAAGAATATAATATTATGAAATTTCTGTTTAAAAACAATGAAAAAAGAAATTGTTAATGTGATTTCATATATTCTAGATAGTTTGAATTCATTAACATTAACAAAAATAAAAAGTAAAATATTGATACACAATATACTTATAATAATATTGTCAAGAAAACGTTTTTTTTTTTATGGAGTATAAAATATTGTTAATCAAAGGCATTTTTATAACTTGAAATTATATTATTCCAATTCCAAAACAATGTAAATAGTGTTAGGCATTGTGCCCTAAGAGCTTGTAATTTGTAAACGTTTAAATAAATTATAAATAAAGAAAGTTTAATTTATTCAAATTAATGTGCATTTATGAAATGTTTGCTTCATACGAATATCATGTAACATCCATGATTACTTATGTAGTCTCAAACTGTAAGCCCTCAATGTTTATTTATGGTATCCCTAGTATTATTACTAAGAGATATTTTAAAAAGAGCTTCATTCTTAGACCCTCAAAACATTCCTAATTGGTGAAGATTTATGCAAATTTAGGTTGGAGAGTTGGGGCATGAAAAAAATGGGTTAGAATATTCAAAGATGTTTTTTTTTTTCAGCATTGGTGCTCACCCGGCCGCTCAGTAGGGAGGGAAGCGCGCAAGGGAGCGCAGTTGGGACAGTGTGTGGCGCTCCCTTGGGCGCCTAGAGGCTGCTGAGCGCGCAAGGGAGCGCACTTGGGACAGTGTGTGGCGCTCCCTTGGGCGCCTAGTGGCTGCTAAGCGCGCAGGTAGGCGCGCTGGAGAAGTGCAGGCGCGCTGGCACGCGCGCTGGGTGGCGCGCAGGTCGCCGGCAGCACTGACCTTTGGTCATTAAATTGGTCATAACTTTCTCTACAGACCTACGATTCATGAACCGTCAGTTGCTATGGAAACTAGACATCCGTAGCTTCAATTTGATAGGTCATAGCTCATGTAACTCAAACAAATGAATCTACGCGAGCTGTCACAAGTCAACCCATCGTTTATGCCTGACCATTCTCAATTATGTGGAGACCAAGAAGAAATTATTTAAGGGGCAAAATGGTCATTTTGGGATTGTCATAAGTATAAAAACAACACTTGGTCAATTTTTGAAGAGAGCTCACGCCACTCACAAAGCAAACACAAAGAAATCAAAGGAAAGAAGAGAGAAAACGTGAGAAAGGTGTGGGTTGGTTAGGTCAAGGCTAGGAATTGATGATCAAGCTAGTTTCAATCACTTTTTGGCATCTCAATCCATCAAGCAAGCTTGTATAAGCTAGGAAATCAAACTTGAAGCAGGGATCAAAGCTAAATAAGGTTAGTTCACTTACTTTTGAGCTTGTTGTGGTGATGTTGATGTTGGTTATTTTGATGGTGTTTTAGTGGGTTTTGATGGGAAGTTTTTACCTATGTTAGGAGATGATTTATTTGGGACTTGAAAGGCTTGTATAGATGGCATGGAAACCTACTAAAATTGATGAGCTAGGGTTGGCATGAGATAGGTTTTGAGTTGGTTTTGGTTTGGAAACTAAATGAAAAGAATGTAGACAAGATGTTTGATAATTTGTCTAAAAGAACCAACATCAAAAACTTGAAAGAAATGGACTTAGACTAAGTTAGTGCTTGTAAGGCTTTATGGAGAGGTTTGGGAATCCAATGAAATTGAGGTGTTTTAACTATGATTCCATGTTGTTTAGATGACCTATAATCCTATGAAAATGTTAGAGTTGCATTGGAAGATAAGAAGAGTGTGGAAAAAAGAATAGGAGCAAAAGCATGCACGATTTGGGCTGTGCATTCCATTCGGATTTAAGAGGTCTAAAAGGTCATTTTGGGTTCCAAGCTTCAATTTATGATGGGAAGCATATGGGAACGTCCCTTGGGGCATATATGAAGGATTCATGCAAAGAAATTGGGAATTTGGAGCATGGATCAAAGAGAAATTGAAAGGAGAAGCTACTAGTGTAGAGAGAATGTTATAGAGTTAGTATAGTTAAGTACATCTTTGCTCTTTGTCTATTGAGCACATTCTAAGTGTGCTTATCATGTGTAGGTGAAGGCGAGGCTAGCGGAGCCGGAGAGGACCGTCGAAGCTATTAAGGGAAGTTTGAAAGCAAGGTGAGTGCAAAATGGTTTTAGCAAAAATGTATGTGTTTTGACATGTTCAAGTATTTTCTAGTATGGTTGTGATTTTATGATTTCAAACGAATGATTTCATGAATACTATGTTTTGTATGAAAGTTACCTTTTATGTGCTTACAAGTGCAAAAACTACCTTGAAATGAAATTCGAAGTTTTAAGTATTGTTTGATAAACGGTTGATGCAAAAATGAAATACGTATAAATATGTTTTCAAAGGTCAATTGTTTGCCCACCCTTGTAAGTTATGTAGACCCGGTCGGTATGTCCCACACGTGTATGGCAATGTATGGGGGGTTATTGCATCACTCACATTAGAGGAATAGAGTCTGTCGTGTCGCCTTTACGTGTGTGGGATGTTGTCCTACTCTACGCTTTGCGATGCACAATTCCGCAAGTAGTTGTTGGGATGTCTTTGTAAGTATCACAGATGGTGTTTATGGCCAAATCATCTCGTAACTCCACGTTCTAGTGGTATCAGAGCAAGTTTCAAGAAGAGGACCAAGTAAATTCGGCCCACGTGATCAGGGGTTCTCACAGTGTGAGCATTGGCTCTTACCCTGACACGTCCGATGCAGGTTGGTCTCCTGTGTCGGTTGCGCAAGCCGAGAGGCTGCGTGTAAGACTTGCGTCTGAGGTATCTTGGATGCCAGAGGGCAAAGCCATGTAAGTTTAAGGGGTAACATTGGTGCATTTAAAAATGCGAATGTAAGTTCGAAAGTAACTATTTTATCTGATTATAATTATGTTTCGAAAGGAAGCCTTACAAGTGAATTCCACTTGAATGATATTATTGCTTATTAAGTTTATGAAAAGTTCTATGTATCCCGTATGTTGGGACTTGTATGATTTTATTATGTCAAGCGTGAACGTTTATGAACTTTTAAGTTAAATGATTATGAAATGCAATCCTATTTTTAATGTTTTAAGGAGGTATTTTATAATGGAATATGATATTACTTTATAACTTACGCGCACTCACTGAGCTTCATTAAGCTCACTTTTTCCTGTTTTATATCAAAAACCTCCTCAGGTGCTAGCGCAGGTGACAAGGCACAAGGTCCCTCCGTTGAAATAGGTGGGCGTCGGCTCGACGAATGCTTCACTTGTATAATCATTTTGCATACATATGAAAGTTGAAAAGCCACTTTTGTGATGTATTTTATGAGATATTTTGAATGACTTTTAAAATGAGATTTGTTACTCATATGTATATTAAACTGTTTAAGGTTTTGTAAATGTCAGTTAAGTTATGAAACACGTTTGTTTTCCTAGGTAAATTGTTTACATGAAATTGGCTTTTATCTTGTGATTTATGTTTACAGTTTTCTCAACTATTTTGTATGAAATCGGAAAATTATCCTTTGAAAGAAGTTGTGAAAGAAGTTGGGTTGGATATTGAAAATAGTCGAAGTGTATTTTAACCTTACAGGTATTTGGAACCTTAAAAATACAAACATTATATTGCCGAATTTTCATTTGAAAAAAAAAAAAAAAAAAAAAAAAAACCCAACCCAATCTTGTTTATAAGTAATGAAAGATTTTAAGGGTTCACTCCACGGATTCCTTTTAGACCAATTGAAAGGGTTTAGGAGGATCCCGTGGGGTGCCAGGCAGGGCCCTCCAGATACGAGTACGGTATGGTTCGGATTGGGTCTTGTCACAAACTAAGTATGTAAGTGTTATATACAAGAGGATTTAGTTTGAGATTAGTAATCTAAAGAGTCCGTAGAAAGCAAATAAAGTTGGGTACTTTGTTTGTGGTAAATCTACAACTGCGGTTCATTTCGTATTTGATACGATAATCTTATCCGGGATTGTTCATATGGCGATATGAAAATTGAGGTACTTATATAATAGAGATTATATTGGATTGAACCACGATAAAATGAATTTCTTATTAATATCCGTTAAACAAAGAAATTCTTTTTTATCAAGTAGATGATCATATATGGATTGATCTTAATCCTGAGTGTTTTATGGACTCCTATTTGTTGGGTCATATCTTTTGATTTACATGGGTGAGATTGTTATAGATTTACGGTCAATATGCTTCGTACTTTGGAGATGTGATTTAATAAGTGGCTGGGAACATTCTACACAATAGTGGAATCCACTCATTTTTGCAAGAAGTAGATGAGTAGTTCCTTTAAATGTTAATTCGGGTCTTGAACAATAAGAGCACTCGACTTTCTATTTACGAGTAAATGGAAAGATAAATTCATAAGTTGTTATGATATATTGTTCATTAGAGAATCAATGGTACTTAATGGAACAAGATATAATTAAATAGGTATAACGGATTTTAATAACAATTAAATAGGTATAACGGATTTTAATAACCTAGATCTAATTATGAACTACTCATGGAGGATCGAATCATATGAAATGATTAAATCGATGGACACTGAAAATTCAGATTGTGTAAAACATCTACAATTTTGAGAGTGCAACCTTAAGTCTTTAGTGGAGTAACTCTAAGGTTAATAATAGTGAATTATTAATTAAAGAGTTTAATTAATAATTCCAATATTATTGGAGCTCAAATTGTAGGTCCATTTGGTCCCCTTGCTAGCTCACAACCATATAAAGAAACAAGTTGAAGAATATAATTGGATTGTCCAATTATTGGTGTACATATAAATTTATGTACATGTTCATAAATTATTTAAATAATTTGATTATTTAAATATTTATAATTATTTAATTAATGGTTAATTATTTAATTATTTGTAGAGGTCATGGGTTTAATTCTAAATGATATCATTAAATTAATTATGATTTAGAATCATTTAATTTAATGAAAAGTCATTTAATTAATTAATGGAAATAACAATTTTAATTGGAATAAGATTCCATTTAAATTATATTAAAAGAGTTTTAATTTAATGAGAATTAGATTCCATATTAAATTAAAAGAATAGAACTCTAATCCAATAAGGAATTTGATTCCATATTGGATATGAATTAAGTCTTTCAATTTTAATTGGAATTTAAATTCCTTGTTAAAATTGAAGAACCCTAGTTTGCCATTACAAAAAAAAAAAAAAAAATGTTTTTATGATTGGTAAGATTAGTGGTGATTGAGAAAATTTTTGGTTACTTAAAAAAAAAAAAAAATTCCATTGATTCAAAATCACCAAACACCAAAATAACCATCTACTTCAAAATGATCTTCAAAAAGATTGTGCCCACACACAGTTTCTTTTGTGAAGAGTCATAGCAAAGAAGATCAGGTAGTGAAGAATCTGCGAATAAAAAAGGATCAATTCAATCTTCATGCAAGATAAGATTAGATCTTATTATTTTTATTATTGAATCGTTATTACTAACATCGATCGGGCATGTTTTGTTTGAAAAATTTTTTAAATTCACGTTTCCGCAATCGAATTAAAATCGATTTTTCCCTTCAATTGGTATCAAAGCTCGGTTTTTCGCTAGTTTAATAATTGATTCAATAATGATTGAATTTTCTTTTGATTATGATTCTTTGTATGTCATAGAGTAGGCACAAATTATTGCTTGATATATATTCATGTTTGATGAATTGGGTTTGCATGGATTGATCGTTAATTGTATGGTTCTTTGGCTAATTTAATTTGATTAATTTGTAAGCCGTTTGTGGCAATTTAATTTCTTTGTAATCATAGATTAAGGATTTTATTTTTGTCGGAGATTTAAACGCGAAGATCGATAACATCGGGGCTGAATTCTGTCACGAAAATTGGGCAAAAAGTTGCGATTGAATATGGAATCGGTTTAGAAAATATTTGCACGTTGTTAAAGTGTGCATATGATGCACGACCAGATGACAGCGTGCAAAGGGCTGTGTGACAGCTTAATTCGCAGTCAAGTTCAGCGGTGCAGAAACTTGTGCATGGCTGAACTGCTGCGCTGCAGTGTGCTGTGCTGGTGCGGCTGGACTGCAGTGCGCAGCGCTGGTGCTGTTGCTGCGCTGCAGTGTGCTGTGCTGGTGCGGCTGGACTGCAGTGTGCAGCGCTGGTGCGGTTGCTGCGCTGCAGTGTGCTGTGCTGAATTGCTGCACTGCAGTGTGCTGTGCTGATGCAGTTGGACTGCAGTGCGCAGCGATGGTCCGGCTGGACTGCAGTGCACAGGTGTGGAACGGTAGTCTGCTGCGTTTGACAAGCTGATGTGGTTGAGCTCGCTGTGCGTGTGACTGGTTGTGAACCAGTTTAGCTGCGCATGGAGGGCTGATGGCATGCGACTGCTGCCACTTGACAGTCAAAAAGTACTACCACAAGACAACAGCTGATCTGTTTCTGAACAGTCCCAAATGCAGTCCGTTTTCGAATTTTCTTGAGTTTCAGGTTTCCGTTTTCAATCGTAAAAATTACAGAAAATTATCCACTCGTTTTGGATAATTTTTGATGGCTTTAAAATCAAGAAATGGGCTTGTAACCCAATCCATTTGATGGATGTTCTTGATAATTAAATTAGATTTAATTATAAGCCTTAAAGAGCCCAACAAGACCTTGAAGATTTTGAAGTTTTTGAAGACTACAATTGAAGGCCAAGGAATGCCTTGGTTAATTTTTTGTAATAATTAAAATTAGATTTAGGTCGTTAAAGCCAAAGAACCCAGTCAATTACATGTTGTTTATTTAAATTGTTTATCATGTGATGATTGAATAATTTGTTGATAACATGATCATGCATAAAATATGTCATATAGAATAGAAAGTACCTACTCGTTGCATTATAACATGACATACATACATGTATTATTATTTATTTTTTCTATTAAATAGTTTATTAGTTAAAATAGAGATAATAATGCATTAAATACCAATTTCATAATTTGTTAGGATTTTAGTTGAAAATCCTAGGTTCACAAATTAGAAATATATAATTAGGTTTAATGTGATTAAAATAAATATATTTCAAATAATTGATAGTTATAATGTGGATTAGATTTTAAGAGTTAAAATTGGGTAATCTCACATTAAATCTAATCTTCATAATTAAAGAGTTTAGATTATATAGATTAGATCTTTCATAATAAATTAGATTTTTAAGAGTTAAAAATCTGGTAATTTATTAGGTGTTAATAGGATGATGATTCTAGTAACATACTGATTCCTAGTAACTTAGATTATATTTGTTAGCCGTTAATAATCTAAGATGATGACTAGGAATATTAAATAGAAAACCCTAATCCTAAAATAGTGAGTGGGAGAGGGATATATGACAATATATCCCACGGTCTCCATCATTAGTTCAACATCGTGAGATTTGAGTGCCGCCTCGAGACGGCTTTGTTTTCGTCCCCCTAAGGGTGGTGTCCATTTGGGTCAATATCAAGGTTGACTTCCTAACGGATAAGATTTCTGGATGTATTTTGGGATTGACCTACCCTAAGGTTGGCAATTCTCAAGTTAAGTTTGAGAGATCTGAAATGATGGGTTACACCACAAAGGAATAAATTAATTAGTTAGTTTATTCCTTGACCGAAATAAGTGGTAGTCAGATAATATAGGAATAAGAGTTATTCTGTTATATTATTCGACTGAGATTTTCTCAATCTAACATACAAATATTTGACCTACCCTAAGGTGGCATTTATTTGTGGCATGTTAGATTATCGTGGCATAGTAATTCTTTTTAGGGTATTTCTGATTCATTATTCATGTATCATGCATCATGTTTAATTTTATGCTAAAATTTATGATATTCATATGAAGCAAATTTTGAATAAAATATTTTGTTTATTTATTTCAGTAATGCCGTCACCTTTAATTACCATACTTGCCAATGATAAACTGAATGGGGATAACTATGTTAAATGGAAAAATAATATGAACGTCATTCTGGTTTGTGAGGATCTAAAATTTGTCCTGACGAAGAAGTGTTCTCTTGTGCCACCTGTAAATGCCACGCGTAATGTACGCGAAACCTACCAAAATTGGGTTAAGGTTGATGAAAAGGCCCATTGCTACCTATTAGCAGGAATGTCCGACATGCTTGCTAAGAAGCATGAGGCAATGACTACAGCAGCTCAGATGATGGAGTCACTACAAGAGATGTTTGGGCAACCTTCTGAGCAGCAGCGACATGAAGCTGTTTATGCTGCTATGACTGCTAAGATGAAGGAAGGGACATCAGTTCGAAAGCATGTCTTGAACATGATGACCTATTTTAATACAGCTGAAACTCATGGTGGGGTGATTGATGAGCCTAGCCAAGTGAGCATGATACTGCAAACTCTCCCAAAGAGTTTTATGCAGTTTAAGAGCAATTATGTTATGAACAAACTGCAGTATAATATTACTCAATTGCTCAATGAACTCACTACTTATGAGTCCATGAATAAGGACAAGATTAAGTATGGTGAAGCAAATGTTGCTGAAACTTCCACTTATAATAAGAACAAAAGGAAAAGGACCACCAATAAGGCTAAGGCAAAGCCTAAGAAACAAGTTACCCAAAGAAGAAGCAAAAGAGCTCTAAGGCTTCCAAACCCAAAGGAAAATGTTTTCATTGTGATATGGAAGGTCATTGGAAAAGGAACTGTCCTAAGTACCTCGAAGAGCTCAAGAACAAAAAGAAAATGAAAGGTGAATATGATTTACTTGTCATTGAATCTTTCTTAGTGGAGAATGAATTATTCACCTGGATAATCGATTCAGGAGCCACTAATCATGTGTGTTCTTCTTTACAGTTGATTGATTCTTGGAGGGAGCTTGATGAGGGCGAGTTTACCATGCGAGTTGGCATTGGGGATGTCGTTTCAACTAGAGCAGTGGGAGAAGTTAGACTTCAATTTTCAAATAATTGTTTTATTGTTTTGAACAATGTTTATTATATTTCGAATTTTAGAGGAAATTTGATTTCGGTTTCTAGATTATTGGAGCACAATTATTCAATTTCTTTTAGTAATAAAGATGTTATTATTTCTAGAAATGGTTTGAATATTTGTTCTAGAATATTAGAAAACAACATTTACATGTTAAGGTCGTTAACACATAATTCATTGCTCAATGCTGAATTGTTTAAAGTTAAAAACCTAAAGCAAAGCGACAAAAGATTTCTCCGAATGATGATACCTATCTTTGGCATCTAAGACTTGGACATGTTAATCTTGACAGAATAGACAGACTAGTAAAAAGTGGAACTTTAAGTGAGTTAAAAATCGGCACTTTACCTGTTTGTGAATCCTGTTTAGAAGGTAAAATGACTAAGAGACCTTTTAAGACAAAAGGTTATAGAGCCAAAGAACCGCTAGAGCTTATACATTCGGATGTTTGTGGTCCAATGAATGTTAAAGCAAGAGGTGGTTATGAATATTTCGTTACATTCATTGATGATTATTTTAGATATGGGTATGTTTACCTACTGCAACGAAAGTCTGAAACTTTTGAAAAGTTCAAAGAGTTTAAAACTAAAGTTGAAAATCAATTAGGTAAATCATTGAAAGCTCTACGATCAGATCGGGGAATAGAGTACCTTGATACAGAGTTCAAGGATTACTTGATTGAGAATGGGATTATATCCCAACTCACGGCTCTTGGAACACTGCAGCAAAATGGTGTTGCAGAAAGGAGAAATCGTACCTTGCAGGATATGATGAGATCTATGATTAGTTTCTCATCTTTAAATAGTTCTTTCTAGGGATATGCATTGTAAACTGCAGTATATATCCTGAATGTAGTTCCTTCAAAGTCTATTCCTAAAACACCTTTAGAGTTGTGGAATGATCGCAAAGCTAGTTTGCAACATTTTCGCATATGGGGGTGTCCAGCACATTTGCTGAAAAATAAGACTGGGAAGCTGGAACCACGTTTACAAGTTTGCCTATTTGTAGGCTACTCCAGAGAAACTAGAGACGGATCCTTTTATGATCCTTAAGATAACAAAGTAATTGTATCGACAAATGCTACGTTTCTTGAAGATAATTACATAAAAGAACATAAACCTCGAAGTAAGATTGTACTCGAGGAGTTATTGCCTGATTTGACCGGTATCCAATCAACAATAGTTGTTGATAATAACATAGTTAAAACCACGTCTGAGCGTTAGACAAACTTTCATCAGAATCATCTACCACCTCGACGTAGTAGAAGGATTATTAGACCACCTATTCATTACAGAAATATCGGAGAGGCACAGATTGGTATCTCTGATGAGTGTGTAGATGATCCATTGACATATAATGATGCAATGAAAGATTCTGATAAGGATGAATGGCTTAAAGCTATGAATCTCGAAATAGAGTCCATGTACTCAAACTCAATCTGGGAACTTGTGGATCAATCAGATGGGGTAAAACCCATAGGTTGCAAATGAATCTACAAAAGGAAGAGAGGAAAGGACGGGAAGGTAGAGACCTTCAAAGCTAGGCTAGTGGCAAAAGGTTATACTCAAGAAGAGGGAGTTAACTATGAAGAAACTTTCTCACCAGTAGCCATGCTTAAGTCCATTCATATTCTTCTATCTATAGCTGCATGTCTTGATTACGAGATATGGCAAATGGATGTCAAGACTGCATTCTTGAATGGCAATCTTGATGAAAGCATCTATATGGTGCAACTAGAGGGATTCGTAATCCAAGGTCAAGAGCAAAAGGTTTGCAAGTTTCAAAGGTCTATTTATGGACTTAAGCAAGCTTCTCGATCTTGGAACATTAGATTTGATACTTCGATCAAGTCTTATGGTTTTGAGCAAAATGTCGATGAACCTTGTGTGTACAAGCGTATCATCGATAAGAAAGTGGTTTTCTTCGTACTTTACGTCGATGATATTCTACTTATTGGGAATGATGTAGGAGCATTATCTGATGTAAAGAACTGACTTGCTAACCAATTCCAAATGAAAGATTTGGGAGAGGCTAGTTATGTTCTTGGGATCCAAATCATACGAGATCATAAGAACAAACTGTTAGCATTGTCTCAAGCATCATACATTGATAAGATCCTTGTACGTTATTCGATGTAGAATTCCAAGAAAGGTTATTTACCTTCTTGGCATGGAGTTCACTTGTCTAAGGAACAATGTCCCAAGACACCTCAAAAAGTTGAGGATATGAGACGAATTCCCTATGCCTCTACAGTAGGCAGTCTCATGTATTGTATGCTATGCTATGCACGAGACCTGACATATGTTATTCAGTGGGAGTAGTCAGTTGTTATCAATCTAACCCAGGATTGGATCATTGGGTGGCAGTAAAATGTATTCTCAAATATCTTCGGAGAACGAGAAACTATATGCTAGTATATTCTGATAAGAATTTGATTCCAACAGGATATACAGATTCTGATTTTCAGTCGGATAAGGATTTTAGAAAATCCACATCTAGGTTAGAATTCACCATAGGTGGTGGGGCCATAGTATAGAGGCGATGTGTCGGTGATGAAAATAGTTTCACAGGACAACCATACTGATCTGTTTACAAATACCTTAATGGCTAAAGTGTTTGATGGTCATCTAGAGGGTCTAGGATTACGAGACATATCTCATTTGCTCTAGGGCAAGTGGGAGATTGTTAGGCATTGTGCCCCAAGAGATTGTAATTTGTAAACGTTTAAATAAATTATAAATAAATAAAGTTTATTTTATTCAAATTAATGTGCATTTATGAAATGTTTGCTTCATACGAATATCATGTAACATCCATGATTACTTATGTAGTCTCAAACTAAGTATGTAAGTGTTATGTACAAGAGGATTTAGTTTGAGATTAGTAATCTAAAGAGTCCGTAGAAAGAAAACAAAGCTGGGTACTTTGTTTGTAGTAAATCTACAACTGCGGTCCATTTCGTATTTGATACGATAATCTTATTCGGGATTGTTCATACGGCGATATGAAAATGGAGGCACTTATATAATAGAGATTATATTGGACTGGACCACGATAAAATGAATTTCTTATTAATATCCGTTAAACAAAGAAATTCTTTTTTATCAAGTAGATGATCATATATGGATTGATCTTAATCCTGAGTGTTTTATGGACTCCTATTTGTTGGGTCATATCTTTTGATTTACATGGGTGAGACTATTATAGATTTACGGTCAATATGCTTCGTACTTTGGAGATGTGATTTAATAAGTGGCTGAAAATATTCTACACAATAGTGGAATCCACTCCTTCTTGCAAGAAGTAGATGAGTAGTTCCCTTAAGTGTTGATTCGGGTCTTGAACAATAACAGCGCTCGACTTTCTATTTACAAGTAAATGGAAAGATAAATTCATAAGTTGTTATGATATATTGTTCATTAGAGAATCAATGGTACTTAATGGAACAAGATATAATTAAATAGGTATAACGGATTTTAATAACCTAGCTCTAATTATGAACTATTCATGGAGGATCGAATCATATGAAATGATTAAATCGATGGACACTGAAAATTCAGATTGTGTAAAACATCTACAATTTTGAGAGTGCAACCTTAGGTTTTTAGTGGAGTAACTCTAAGGTTAATAATAGTTAATTATTAATTAAAGAGTTTAATTAATAATTCCAATATTATTGGAGCTCAAATTGTAGGTCCATTTGGTCCCCTTGCTAGCTCACAACCATATAAAGAAACAAGTTGAAGAATATAATTGGATTGTCCGATTATTAGTGTACATATAAATTTATGTACATGTTCATCAATTATTTAAATAATTTGATTATTTAAATATTTATAATTATTTAATTAATGGTTAATTATTTAATTATTTGTAGAGATCATGGGTTTAATTCTAAATGATGTCATTAAATTAATTATGATTTAGAATCATTTAATTTAATGAAAAGTCATTTAATTAATTAATGGAAATAATAATTTTAATTGGAATAAGATTCCATTTAAATTATATTAAAAGAGTTTTAATTTAATGGGAATTAGATTCCATATTAAATTAAAAGAATAGAACTCTAATCCAATAAGGAATTTGATTCCATATTGGATATGAATTAAGTCTTTCAATTTTAATTGGAATTTAAATTCCTTGTTAAAATTGAAGAACCTTAGTTTGCCATTACAAAAAAAAAAAAAAAAAAGATGTTTTTATGATTGGTAAGATTAGTGGTGATTGAGAGAATTTTTGGTTACTTAAAAAAAAAAAAAATTCCATTGATTCAAAATCACCAAATAACCATCTACTTCAAAAGGATCTTCAAAAAGATTGTGCCCACACACAGTTTCTTTTGTGAAGAGTCATAACAAGGAAGATCAGGTGGTGAAGAATCTACGAATCAAAAAAGATCAATTCAATCTTCATGCAAGGTAAGATTCGATCTTATTATTTTAATTATCGAATCGTTATTACTAGCATCGATCGGGCATGTTTTGTTTGAAAAAAATTTTTAAATTCACATTTCCGCAATTAAATTAAAATCAATTTTTCACTTCAAATAGCTCAATAGGAATACAGCTGATTTCAATTCCGATTCTTGCAATTGAAGTAAATAACTTGTTTTGATTCCGATACATCATTCTGTTTTGACCTATCGACAACCTTACAGTAGTCCTCCAACGGATATCTAATCCGGTTAGGAAGTTCCCATGAAGCTAAGCTGACAAAACCTGTAAGCCCTCAACCTTATTACAGATGAATAGTAATATTTTTGGGTGAATAGTATTTTCGAGTGAATACTACCCGATGAATAGTGAAATTTTGAGACGGACCCTGGAAAATCGAAAATGTTTAGAATGATTAGTAGGACCCCATAAAATTGAAATAGAGTGAAAATGAGTCCGTTTGGATAGTTTCTGAAGGTTCTGAAAGCTACCCGATGAAAACACCCTTATGAACAGGATTGTGAATACAGTTGACCTAAACTCTGTTTAAATATTTTTCGAAGCCATGGATTAAGTCCTAAGAGATCTAATTAGAGTATTGTAAAGTCAATTTGATGAATGGGTGATCATAGAATTAATTTGGAATTTATTTCAAAATGAATTGTAAATAGTATTAAGTGAATAGTAAGTATGACAAATGACTAAAATGAAATAAATTTTCCAACTTGTGGTCAAAGTGGGATTAAAAAAAAGTGAAGTAAGGATCAAATGGAGATAAGTTTACATGGTGGTCATTTTGGAATTTTTAAAAGTGTAAATATGTGACTTCACCATTTTCACTTCATTTCCTCGCCAAACACACCAAATGAAGGAGAAAAACCAAGAATGGAGAGGGAGAAAGAGAGATCTCGGCCAAAGCATGGAAATGAAGGAAATCAAGTGATTTTCATGCATTTTCAACATCCAAATCATGGAATCAAGCAACCTTAAGGTATAAGAACAAGTTTGGAGCAAAATCCAAGCAAAACAAGGTTAGTTTTATGGTTTTTGAAGTTATTTCCATGATGTTGCTCATGATGTTTGTGTGGTGTTTGGCACGAGTTTTTATGTATGATTGAAGTAGACTTTTATGAGACAAAAACTAAGTATGAATCATATAGAAATCATTGGATTTTGTGTGTTAGGGTTTTGTTGGAATAACCATTAAGTTGATTGAATAGGTTTAAGTGAATTTTGGTGCACACCAAGTGTTTGATAAAATGTCTAAGTGAAGAAAAATGCAAAAATTGAATGAAATGAGTTGTTTAAGTGTTAGACCATGTAAGACCATGATAAGGGAAGTATGAAACCAAAGCCATTAGGTGATATTAAGTAAGATGTCATGTTGAAAATTTAATGGAGAAACCTAGGATAAGTTGATAAAATTGTTAGAAATCCATTTAGATAGTTGTTTCTATTTGCCTCAAGTGAAGGGCATTGGCAAGAATCATGAAATATCACCCATGTATGTGTTTTCATGCATTAAATAAGTATGTTTGAGCATGTATGGCAGTAAGGAAAGTAGAAGTAAGATTTTAGAATGAAAATGGTAAAAATGATATTGAAAAAGTGATGAAAAAAAGGTGGTTTTTCCTAGTTTTCCGCCACCCGTTTGTTGGAATTTTTCAGAACTGTTTTAACGGGTGATCTAAATGCAAGTCAAGAAGATGTATGGAGCAAGAAAGAAATGAAAAGCAGCCTAGGTAAGGAGCTGCACCATATTCGGCCAAGGTGGGTTGAAAATGGTCACTTTTGTTCTAGGTTTCGAATGATGGTTGAGGATGTATGAGGGTGTTCCTAGGTAAGAATAAGTAGGATTTATGCAAAGAAAATGAAATTTTAAAGTTTCGGTTAAGTTGAAACCGAATAGGGAAGTAAGTTGGTAGAATAATGTTCAAGTGAATTAATTGGGTTCTAAGCTATGTAATGAGTTTGGTGTGGTTAAGTTTAGCCTATTTTAAGTGAATATGTGATGTGTAGGTGAAGGACAAGTAGGCGGAACCAAAGGAGGCCGTGGGAGCTCACTTAAGGAAACTTGAATAAGGTGAGTGCTTCACTTGCTTTTGAAGTACTTTCGATGGGTTTTGGAAATTTTAAGAATATGTTTTATCATAAGTGTTATATATTATTTTATTTTGAAAGTGTTGTGATGGGATTATAAAGCTTTTTAAGGAAATAAATTATAAGAAAATTTCCTAAGTGATGGTTTAAGTAAGCCATATATGTGTTTACTTTGTTTTACGTGTTAAGTGCTTTGTAAGTGTATTGTTATTTTCGTATCATTTTCGTATTCGAAATGAAACTTTGATTTTATGACCTTGGGCATGGAAAAATTATCGTTTTAAGTATGAGTTGGTATGAAAGAAAAATTAAGTTTTAAGTTTTAAATTCCAAGCTCTTTCTTTTATAAATAAGGTTACGTTTTATGTTAGGTAAAGAAAAGTCTTTTGAGTTCCCTTTAAGTGAATTTAAGTGGTTATTATTTTATAAGTTTTGCAAATTATATGATTTATATAAGTTTCATGCCAATATAAATTTTTATGAAATCTGTATGTATATTTTATATTAATATATATTATTTATGTGAGGTTTATTAAGCCATTTTATGTGTTTATAAAAATCTAAATTTCATATGAAGTTTATATGTATTTATATGAGATTTTAAGTATGATTAAGTATAGAATAATATTTTGTGCTTTTGCACTAAGTAAGAAAATAAAAATGAATTTTCAAAAGTCATAAGTATACTCACCCTTATAAGTAAGTTTTAGACTCAGCCGGTATATCCTACATTAGTATGACAGGTCCAGGGGGGATGCGTCACTAACTTGGGGGGGGAAATTAAGTTTGTAGTGTCGTCTCTACTTTTGTGGGATATTATCTCGTGTTATAGTTAGTGATGTAATATTCCGCACATAACTACGAGATGTCTTTATAAATAAGTACGTGTAACGGTTGGTGTCTGTTAAAAGTGCCACGTGACTCCACGTCGGTTAGCATTATTTCAGCTGCCGCGTGATTGTAAGTATTATGGGGCACGAATGGTGCTTTTCGAAAATTATGTAAGTATTTAAGTATTAAAAATAAAGGAAAATATTTAACATGTTTTAAGTATGTTTTACGATCGAATGAAATTAAATATTGAGAAAATTAAAAGAAATGGAAATGTATCTTATGCATTTTATAATCCCCTAAGTTTCTATGAAATTTAATGAATGTATATGAGTTTTATGGAAATTCCATTTAAGCTACGTATGGAAATGGAATTGAAATTTTATGTATTTTATAGTTTATAAGTTTTCCATGAAGTGTATGAATATATATAAGTCTATGAATTTCCTATAAGCTATGCACTGAAAGGAAATCTAAATTTTATATGATTTGTAAACTACAAATTTTATATGAATCTCATGGATGTGTAAGTTCAAATATTATTCCATTTTTATAAGTTTTATTTGAATTTTAAGTATATATATAAGTTGTAGTTTATATATGTACGTTCAGTGATTTAAATAAGATTTGTATTTATTTTTAAGTTCTAAATTAAATGAAGTTTATGTATATATATATGAAGTTTTAAGCATATATAAGTTCACGTTATATTCAATTTTTGAGTTTCATACGAATTTATGTACGTATGCGTTTTTAATTTTCATAAGCATGCCTTGTGAGTCAAGAAAATTATGCTTGAAATTTTTTTAAGTTATATGGAGTTTTTATGTATATATAAGTTTTATATATATATTGATGCCTATATGGGTTTTATGGTTTTATAAATTAGGTGTAAGATTTTACGCAATTATGTACTTTGTGGATTCAGTACTCACACTATTAAACGAAATAAGTTTTGGAATTTACAAGAATTTTAAGAAGCGGAAACGTATTTTCAAAAGTGTTTTAAGGAGGTATTTTAATAAAACCAAATCTTTTAAGTTAAAAGAAATATTTGTTAGGCATTATGCCATAAGAGCTTGTAATTTATAACGTTTAAATAAATTATAAATAAATAAAGTTTATTTTATTTTATTCAAATTAATGTGCATTTATGAAATGTTGCTTCATAGGAATATTATATAACATCCACGATTACTCATGTAGTCTCAAATTAAGTATGTAAGTATTATATACAATAGGATTTAGTTTGAGATTAGTAATCAAAAGAGTCCTTAGAAAGCAAACAAAGCTGAGTACTTTGTTTGTGGTAAATCTACAGCTGCGGTCCATTTCGTATTTGATACGATAATCTTATCTAGGATTATTCATGTGGCGACATGAAAATGGAGGCACTTATATAATAGAGATTATATAGGACTGGACCCATGATAAAATGAATTTCTTATTAATATCCGTTAAACAAAGAAATTCTTCTTTATCATGTAGATGATCATATATGGATTGATCTTAATCCTGAGTGTTTTATGGACTCCTATTTGTTGGGTCATATCTTTTGATTTACATGGGTGAGACTGTTATAGGTTTACGGTCAATATGCTTTGTACTTTGGAGATGTGATTTCGTAAATGATTGAGAACATTCTACACAATAGTGGAATCCACTCCTTCTTGTAAGAAGCAGATGAGTAGTTCCCTTAAGTATTGATTCAGATCTTGAACAATAAGAGTGCTCAACTTTCTGTTTACGAATAAATGGAATGATAAATTCATAAGTTGTTATGGATATATTGTTCATTAGAGAATCAATGGTACTTAATGGAACAAGATATAATTAGAGAGATATAACGGATTTTAATAACCTAGCTCTAATTATGAACTACTCGTGTAGGATCGAATCATATGAAATGATTAAATCGATGGACATTGAAAATTTAGATTGTGTAAAACATCTACACTTTTGAGAGTGCAACATTAAGTTTTCAGTGGAATAACTCTAAGGTTAATAATAGTAAATTATTAATTAAAGAGTTTAATTAATAATTTCGATATTATTGGAGCTCAAATTGTAGGTCCATTTGGTCCCCTTCCTAGCTCACAACCACATAAAGAAAAAAGTTGAAGAATATAATTGGATTGTCCGATTATTGGTGTACATATAAATTTCTGTACATGTTCATAAATTATTTAAATAATTTGATTATTTAAATATTTATAATTATTTAATTATTTGTAAAGGTCATGGGTTCAATTCCAAATGATGTCATTAAATTAATTATGATTTAGAATCATTTAATTTAATGAAAAATCATTTAATTAATTAATGGAAATAATAATTTTAATTGGAATAAGATTCCATTTAAATTATATTAAAAGAGTTTTAATTTAATAGGAATTAGATTCCATATTAAATTAAAAGAATAGAATTCTAATCCAATAAGGAATTTGATTCCATATTGGATATAAATTAAGTCTTTCAATTTAAATAGGAATTTGGATTCCTTGTTAAATAGGAAGAGTCCTAGTTTACCAATATATAAAAAGATGTTTTTATGATTGGTAGTAGTAGTGGTGGTAGAGAGAATTTTTGGTTACTTGAATCAAAAATTTCTATTGATTAAAAATCACTAAATAACCATCTACTTCAAAATGATCTTCAAAAAGATTGTGCCCACACACAGTTTTCTTTTGTGAAGAGTCATAGCAAGGAATATCAGGTGGCGAAGAATCTGTGAATCAAAAGGGATCAATTCAATCTTCATGCAAGGTAAGATTCGATCTTATTAATTTAACTATTGAATCGTTATTACTAGCATCGATCTGGCTTGTTTTGTTTGAAATTTTTAAAAATTCACGTTTCCGCATTCGAATTAAAATCGAATTTTCCCTTTAATTGGTATCAGAGCCAGGTTGTCGCTAGTTTAATAATTGATACAATAATGATTGAATTTTTCTTTTGATTTTGATTCTTTGTATGTCATAGAGTAGGCACAAATTATTGTTTGATGTGCATATTTTATATTCATGTTTGATGAATTGGGTTTGCATGGATTGATCGTTAATTGTATGGTTGTTTGGCTAATTTAATTTGATTAATTTGTAAGCCGTTTGTGGCGATTTAATTTCTGTTGTAATTATAGTTTTAGGTTAATTAATTTTACTCAAGATTACAGCGTGAAGAATGGTGCCAAAACAGCTGAAATTCTGGGCAGTTGCGGATGTGCAATTTACGCTGTGCATGTGACTGGTTATGAACCAGCTTGGTGCGCTCAAACAGTGTGCGAACGGCTCAAAATTGCATAAAGTTTACACGGTTCGATTAGTGTAAAGGTTTGCCAAATTTGCACACGGTTCGACACATGTGCACTGGGTGCACATGTTACACACGACAGTGTGATGCAAACCTGTGCACAAAAGTTGTGCACAGGTGGCACCACCCTAGGTGCACACAAAAACACACCAAAAACAAAGTCTGGTGTGTTGTATTCAAAGTGCAAGTGTTGTTTTTGTCTATACATCATGCACAAAAGTGTATTTGCTCATGTGTATGACACGTGGCAGTATAAAGCCAATGCACTGTACGTGTAATTGTTGCATTGTAAACAAAAACAGTGCATGTTTAATGTAATTTGTGCAATGTAAACAAAAACAGTGCATGTTTGGGCATGCGACATTTGGCACAGTTAATGATGCATGATTGTGCTTTTAACACTTACAATCACTTGGATAATTTTTTATTGGATCCTAAAATCATAAAATGGGCTCTAGCCCAATCCATTTGATGGAGATTTTTGATAATTAAATTGGATTTAATTATGAGCCCATGAGAGCCCATCAAGATCATGAAGATCATGAAATCCTTGAAGACTACAAGTGAAGGCCAAGGAATGCCTTGGTTAATTTTGTAATAATTAAAATTAGATTTAGGTCGTTAAAGCCAAAGAACCCGGTCAATCACATGTTATTTATTTTAATTGTTTATCATGTGATGATTGAATAATTTGTTGATACATGATCATGCATAAAATATGTCATATAGAATAGAAAGTGCCTACTCGTTGCATTATAACATGACATACATACATGTATTATTATTTATTTTTTCTATTAAATAGTTTATTAGTTAAAATAGAGATAATAATACATTAAAATACTAATTTCATAATTTGTTAGGATTTTAGTTGAAAATCCTAGGTTCACAAATTAGAAATATATAATTAGTTTTAATGTGATTAAAAAATAAATATATATTTCAAATAATTGGTATTTAAAATGTGGATTAGATTTTAAGAGTTAAAATTGGGTAATCCCACATTAAATCTAATCTTCATAATTAAAGAGTTTAGATTATATAGATTAGATCTTTCATAATAAATTAGATTTTTAAGAGTTAAAAATCTGGTAATTTATTAGGTGTTAATAGGATGATGATTCTAGTAACATACTAATTCTTAGTAACTTAGATTATACTTGTTAGCCGTTAATAATCTAAGATGATGACTAGGAATATTAAATAGAAAACCCTAATGCTAAAATAGTGAGTGGGAGAAGGATATATGACAATATATCCCACGGTTTCCATCGTTAGTTCAACACCGTGAGATTTGAATGGTGCCTCGAGACGGCTTTGTTTTCGTCCCGCTAAGGGTGGTGTCCATTTGGGTCAATATCAAGGTTGACTTCCTAACGAATAAGATTTCTGGATGTATTTTGGGATTGACCTACCCTAAGGCTAGCAATTCTCAAGTTAAGTCTGAGAGATCTAAAATGATGGCTTACACTTATAAAGGATAATTAGTTAGTTTATTCCTTGACCGAAATAAGCGGTAGTCAGATAATATAGGAATAAGAGTTATTTTGTTATATTATTCGACTGAGATTTTCTCAATCTAACATACAAATATTTGAATACCCTAAGGTGGCATTTATTTGTGGCATGTTAGATTATCGTAGCATAGTAATTCTTTTAGGGTATTTCTGATTCATTATTCATGTATCATGCATCATGTTTAATTTTATGCTAAACTTATGATAGTCATATGAAGCAAATTTTGAATAAAATATTTTGTTATTTATTTCAGCAATGCCATCACTTTAATTACCATACTTGCTAATGATAAACTGAATGGGGATAACTATGTTAAATGGAAAAATAATATGAACGCCATTATGGTTTGTGAGGATTTAAAATTTATCCTGACGGAGGAGTGTCCTCTTGTGACACCTGCAAATGCCACACATAATGTACGTGAAACCTACCAAAATTGGGTTAAGGCTGATGAAAAGGCTCGTTGCTACCTGTTAGCAGGAATGTCCGACGTGCTTGCTAAGAAGCATGAGGCAATGACTACAACATCTCAGATGATGGAGTCATTACAAGGGATGTTTGGGCAACCTTCTGAGCAGCAACGACATGAAGCTGTTTGTGCTGCTATGACTGCTAAGATGAAGGAAGAGACATCAGTTCGAGAGCATGTCTTGAACATGATGACCTATTTTAATACAGCTGAAACTCATGGTAGGGTGATTGATGAGCCTAGCCAATTGAGCATGATACTGCAAACTCTCCCAAAAAGTTTTATACAATTTAAGAGCAATTATGTTATGAACAAGCTGCAGTATAATATTACTCAATTGCTCAATGAACTCACTACTTATAAGTTCATGAATAAGGACAAGATTAAGTCTGGTAAAACAAATGTTGCTGAAACTTCCACCTCTAAACAGAAAAAGAGGAAAAGGACCACCAGTAAGGCTAAGGCAAAGCCTAAGAAACAGGTTCCCCAAAAGAAGAAGCAAAAGAGCTCTAAGGCTTCCAAACCCAAAGCAAAATGTTTTCATTGTGATGTGGAAAGTCACTGGAAGAGGGACTGGCCTAAGTACCTCGAAGAGCTCAAGAACAAAAAGAAAATGAAAGGTGAATATGATTTACTTGTCATTGAATCTTGTTTAGTGGAGAATGAATTATTCACCTGGATAATCAATTCAAGAGCCACTAATCATGTTTGTTCTTCTTTACAGTTGATTGATTCTTGAAGGGAGCTTGATGAGGGTGAGTTTACCATACGAGTTAGCACTGGGGATGTTGTTTCAGCTAGAGCAGTGGGAGAAGTTAGACTTCAATTTTCAAATAATTGTTTTATTGTTTTGAACAATATTTATTATATTCCGAATTTTAGAAGAAATTTGATTTCGGTTTCTAGATTATTGGAGTACAATTATTCAATTTCTTTTAGTAATAAAGATGTTATTATTTCTAAAAATGGTTTGAATATTTGTTCTGGAATATTAGAAAACAACATTTACATGTTAAGGTCGTTAACACGTAATTCACTGCTTAATGCTGAATTGTTTAAAGTTAAAAAACCTAAAGCAAAGCGACAAAAGATTTCTCCTAATGATAATACCTATCTTTGGCATCTAAGACTTGAACATATTAACCTTGACAGAATAGACAGACTAGTAAAAAGCGAAACTTTAAGTGAGTTAAAGATCGGTACTTTACCTATTTAGAAGGTAAAATGACTAAGAGACCTTTTAAGACAAAAGGTTATAGAGCCAAAGAACCGCTAAAGCTTATACATTTGGATGTTTGTGGTCCAATGAATGTTAAAGCTAGAGGTGGTTATGAATATTTTACCACATTCATTGATGATTATTCTAGATATGGGTATATTTACCTAATGCAACGAAAGTTTGAATCTTTTAAAAAGTTCAAAGAATTTAAACTGAAGTTGAAAATTAATTGGGTAAAACATTGAAAGCTCTACGATCAGATCGTGGAGAAGAGTACCTTGATACAGAGTTCAAGGATTACTTGATTGAGAATGAGATTATATCCCAACTCACAGCTCTGGAACACCACAGCAAAATGGTGTTGCAGAAAGGAGAAATCGTACCCTACAGGATATGATGAGATCTATGATTAGTTTCTCATCTTTAAATAATTCTTTCTGGGGATATGCATTGCAAACGGCAGTATATATCCTGAATGTAGTTCCTTCAAAGTTTGTTCCTAAAACACCTTTAGAGTTGTGGAATGGTTGCAAAGCTAGTTTGCAACATTTCGCATATGGGGGTGTCCAGCACATTTGCTGAAAAATAAGACTGAAAAGCTGGAACAACATTCACAAGTTTGCCTATTTGTAGGCTACTCTAGAGAAACTAGAGGCGGATTCTTTTATGATCCTCAAGATAACAAAGTAATTGTATCGACAAATGCTATGTTTCTTGAAGATAATTACATAAAAGAACATAAACCTCGAAGTAAGATTGTACTCGAGGAGTTATTGCCTGATTCGACCAGTATCCAATCAACAATAGTTATTGATAATAACATAGTTAAAACCACGTCTGAGCGTCAGACAGATTTTTCATCATAATCATCTACCACCTTGTCATAGTGGAAGGGTTATTAGACCACTTATTCGTTATAGAAATATCAGAGAGGCACAGATTGCTATCTCTGATGAGTGTGTAGATGATCCATTGACATATAATGATGCAATGGAAGATTCTGATAAGGAAGAATGGCTTAAAGCTATGAATCTCGAGATAGAGTCCATGTACTCAAACTCAGTCTGGGAACTTGTGGATCAACCAGATGGGGTAAAGCCCATAGGTTGCAAATGGATCTACAAGAGGAAGAGAGGAGTGGATGGAAAGGTGGAGACCTTCAAAGCTAGGCTGGTGGCAAAAGGTTATACTAAAAAAGAGGGAGTTGATTATGAAGAAACTTTCTCACCAGTAGCCACGCTTAAGTCCATTCGTATTCTTCTATCCATAGCTGCATGTCTCGATTATGAGATATGGCAAATGGATGTCAAGACTGCATTTTTGAATGACAATCTTGATGAAAGCATCTATATGGTGCAATCAGAGGGATTCATGATCCAAGGTCAAAAGCAAAGGTTTGCAAGTTGCAAAGGTCTATTTATGGACTTAAGCAAGCTTCTCGATCTTGGAACATTAGATTTGATACTTCGATCAAATCTTATGGTTTTAAGCAAAATGTCGATGAACCTTGTGTATACAAGCGTATCACCGGTAAGAAAGTGGTTTTCCTCGTACTTTACGTCGATGATATTCTATTCATTGGGAATGATGTAGGAGCATTATTTGATGTAAAGAACTAGCTTGCTAACCAATTCCAAATGAAAGATTTGGGAGAGGCTAGTTATGTTCTTGGGATCCAAATCATACGAGATCGTAAGAACAAACTGTTAGCATTGTCTCAAGCATCATACATTGATAAGATCATAAGATCCTTGTACGTTATTTGATGCAGAATTCCAAGAAAGGTTATTTACCTTCTCGGCATGGAGTTTACTTGTCTAAAGAACAAGATCCTAAGACACCTTAAGAAGTTGAGGATATGAGATGAATTCCCTATGCCTCTGCAGTAGGCAGTCTCATGTATGATATGCTATGCACGAGACCTGACATATGTTATTCAGTGGGAGTAGTCAGTCGTTATCAATCTAACCCAGGATTAGATCATTGGGTGGCAGTAAAATGTATTCTCAAATATCTTTGGAGAATGAGAAACTATATGCCAGTATATTCTAGTGAGAATTTGATTCCAACAGGATATACAGATTCTGATTTTCAATCGGATAAGGATTCTCGAAAATCCACGTTAGGGTCAGTATTCACCCTAGGTGGTGGGGCTATAGTATGGAGAAGTATTAAGCAATCTTGTATCGTTGACTCCACCATGGAAGCAGAATATGTTGCAGCTTGTGAAGCAGCTAAAGAAGCAGTTTGGCTTCGTAAGTTCTTGACAGATTTAGAAGTTGTTCCAAATATGGATAAGCCAATCACACTTTATTGTGATAATAGTGGTGCAGTGGCTAATTCCAAAGAACCAAGAAGCTATAAGCGTGGAAAGCATATAGAAAGACAATATCATCTCATCCGAGAGATAGTACATAGAGGAGATGTGTCGGTGATGAAAATAGCTTCACGGGACAACCATGCTGATTCGTTTACAAAGACCTTAACGGCTAAAGTGTTTGACGGTCATCTAGAGGGTCTAGGATTACGAGATATGTCTCATTTGCTCTAGGGCAAGTGGGAGATTGTTAGGCATTGTGCCCTAAGAGCTTGTAATTTGTAAACGTTTAATAAATTATAAATAAATAAAGTTTATTTTATTTTATTCAAATTAATGTGCATTTATGAAATGTTGCTTCATAGGAATATTATATAACATCTATGATTACTCATGTAGTCTCAAATTAAGTATGTAAGTATTATATACAATAGGATTTAGTTTGAGATTAGTAATCAAAATAGTCCGTAGAAAGCAAACAAAGCTGGGTACTTTGTTTGTGGTAAATCTACAGCTGCAGTCCATTTTGTATTTGATACGATAATCTTATCCAGGATTATTCATGTGGCGACATGAAAATGGAGGCACTTATATAATAGAGATTATATAGGACTGGACCACGATAAAATGAATTTCTTATTAATATCCGTTAAACAAAGAAATTCTTCTTTATCATGTAGATGATCATATATGAATTGATCTGAATCCTGAGTATTTTATGAACTCTTATTTGTTAGGTCATATCTTTTGATTTATATGGGTGAGATTGTTATAGGTGTACGGTCAATATGCTTCGTACTTTGGAGATGTGATTTAATAAATGGCTAAGAACATTCTACACAATAGTGGAATCCACTCCTTCTTGTAAGAAGTAGATGAGTAGTTCCCTTAATATTGATTCAGGTCTTGGACAATAAGAGCGTTCAACTTTCTATTTACGAATAAATGGAAAGATAAATTCATAAGTTGTTATGGATATATTATTCATTAGAGAAGCAATGGTACTTAATGGAACAAGATATAATTAGAGAGGTATAACGGATTTTAATAACCTAACTCTAATTATGAACTACTCGTGGAGGATCGAATCATATGAAATGATTAAATCGATGGACATTGAAAATTCAGATTGTGTAAAACATCTACACTTTTGAGAGTGTAACCTTAAGTTTTTAGTGGAGTAACTCTAAGGTTAATAATAGTGAATTATTAATTAAAGAGTTTAATTAATAATTTCGATATTATTAGAGCTCAAATTGTAGGTCCATTTGATCCTCTTGCTAGCTCACAACGGCATAAAGAAACAAGTTGAAGAATATAATTGGATTGTCTGATTATTGGTGTACATATAAATTTATGTACATGTTCATAAATTATTTAAATAATTTGATTATTTAATATTTTAATTATTTAATTATTTGTAGAGGCCATGGGTTCAATTCCAAATGATGTCATTAAATTAATTATGATTTAGAATCATTTAATTTAATGAAAAATCATTTAATTAATTAATGGAAATAATATTTTAATTGGAATAATATTCCATTTAAATTATATTAAAAGAGTTTTAATTTAATAGGAATTAGATTCCATATTAATTAAAAGAATAGAATTCTAATCCAATAAGGAATTTGATTCCATATTGGATATAATTAAGTCTTTCAATTTAAATAGGATTTTGGGTTCCTTGTTAAATAGGAAGAGCCCTAGTTTACCAATATATAAAAAGATGTTTTTATAATTGGTAGTAGTATGGTGGTAGAGAGAATTTTTGGTTACTTGAATCAAAAATTTCCATTGATTAAAAATCACGTAAATAACCATCTACTTCAAAATGATCTTCAAAAAGATTGTGCCCACACAAAATTTCTTTTGTGAAGAGTCATAGCAAGGAAGATCAGGTGGCGAAGAATCTGTGAATCAAAAGGGATCATTGAATCTTCATGCAAGGTAAGATTCGATCTTATTAATTTAACTATTGAATCGTTATTACTAGCATCGATCTGGTTTGTTTTGTTTGAAAATTTTAAAATTCACGTTTCCGCATTTGAATTAAAATCGAATTTTCCCTTTAACATCAGCACTCACTGAACTCCCAATAACTCATTATTTTCTATTTTTATGTAAAACCTCCTCAAGTATGGATGTGGGTGACCGAGATAGAAGGGCTCCTCTAGAAGAGTAGTGGGTAATGATGCGACAGTGCTTCTGTATAAATATGTTGCATACTTTGTCTTTGAAAGGAATCATGTATATAAATATATTTTAAGTTGTATATGAGTGATCCAGATTCATTTATGATGTGAAATTTCTAATTTTAAATATTGCATAAGTTACAAAGTATTTAAATTTCAATCTCATGCGTTTTAATTTTACGAAATGGATTTATGATTGAAATGTATGTTTGTGGACACAAAAAAGTTGGGTTGAAACAAAAATGAAAGTATATCGAAGTGTACTTTCCTTTGCAGGTTATTTGGTTAAATTAGAATACAGCTGTTATGCTGTCGAATTTTCTATATACAAAAAAAAAAATCCACCCCATTCTAGTTTTCCTAAGTAAGAAAATATTTAAGGGTTCGCTCCGCGAGTTCCCCTTCGCCCATGAAGTAGGGTTAGGAGGGATTCGTTGGGGTGCCATGACACGGCCCTCGGATGTAAGTACGGTAAGATTCGGATTGGGTCTTGTCAGGACGCGCCTCGCTTTTCCCTTTACGGGGCTCAGAAGCCCGCCTGGCACCCCACAAAATCCTTCTGGATTCTATTCCACTACATCCAGTCAGGAATCCGATGAGTAAAGCCTAGAACTGAAAATCATCAGAATTCAGAGAAACTTAAAATTTACTACAATTTGGTTTCCATTGACAGACCCCTTTCCCTAGGCGATCTGCTGGCACCCTACGGTGACCCTCCAGCTAGCCCTGTTCGCTCAACTAAAGGATTCCCGCAGAGCTAAGCCATATTCTTTCTCAACCTTTTTTCAAAAACAGCGGAAGCAAGGAGAAATTTTTCATTTTTATTTTAAAACCTTTACAAAATATTTTATAAAATTTGGGCAGCATCCCGTCTGTTTTTCGGACTTTGCCACCCTGTAAATAATAAAATTTAACACTTTTAAAATCATAAAAACAATTTCCCCCAAACTACTGAGCCTCAGGTTCTCATTTTCTAACACAATCACAACCACAATTTCATGTTTCAATTTATGAACTGATATCAATAAAATCATGTCATGCATCAGTTTACGTCAAAACATAATTTAAATCCACGAAATAATATTTACCAAAACCACGTGGATATAACAAAATATTTACATCACTAAATATTAAACCAAAAGATAAGTGGGAAATCACATTAGCACTGACGCCGCGGCTGCCTAATGTCGTCCGGGGAAATCCGCAGCTATGGTACCTGTGCCTGGGAGGTTTGTTTAAAAAAAAATACAGAAAACGTTGGGTGAGCTTTAGAAGCCCAGTGAGTGTCATATAGTATTATTTGAAATTACCTTTTTATAAAAACCTCCCTAAAACATTTTCAAATTCATTTATTTTATTTCAAGTTTCATGCATTCATAGTATAAAACATATATTGCACGGTTATCAACTTATTAAAGGGATCTCCTATGGTTGCGGGGTTTTCTATTCAAAAAATCATTTTTCTTTTTTTATAAACCGAATATGGTCCGACTCCGCTCGAAGGTGTCCAGCCAACCAATCCGGCTCCCGCCAACCTATAGTGACCCATGCCTCATGGCCCCCTAGTATGGAGCGGAATCCTGCATCGCTCTTTTCCAGGTCATGCAGCGGAATCTTGCATCGCTACAGAGCAGACTATGTCTCGCTCGGGTAAGCTAGCAAATAATATACCTTTCATGTGCATTGGGCTAATCTCTTAAACAATGTGACTGACACGACTCTTTGCGGGTATCTCCCGCGGTTAGTATAGTTAATAACATGCTGACACAACTACTCTACCAATGCACGCTTCGGGTACTCTACCCAGACCATACTCATATGATACTATATGGAAAGTCATAGGTTTTATTTTCATATTTTCAATCCATTTCTTATATAAGCAATTCAAAACGAGAAACCATCGTTTCATGAAATCACAAAATCATATCATCAGTTACCGTGCCATTTATCATTTAAATCATATTTCATTTTCATCAAAACATCAATGAAACATCCATTCATTTATCAAATCAACAAAAACGTATAAAAATCAATTGACACTCACCTTCCGCTATCAATTCCAAACGGATTTCCGAAAGCCTTTAAAACTGCGCTCTAGCGCTCTTCTCTAGCTCCACCGGATCGCTCGTCACCTACACAACGTATATATACGTAAATTTACGCTCGCGTCAACCTCCGTAAACTCAAAATAATTAAAAACTACATCATCGTCCCTAATTGACCATTTTAGGCGTAACTCTCCATTTTGATTCCTTAATTAAATCTCCGACTTTTATTAACCTCAATACGCCTAATTAAACTCATTAGGGTCGTCCGAACTCTCAACTGACGCCATATGGGCCAGTTTACAAAATTGCCCATTAAACTAGTTTACGCGTGTTTTGGTTTCTCTTTCAATCTTTGGTATTTTCTTGGTTTTCTAAACTCCCTATTAACTTCAATCACTTATTTTTCAACTTCTATTCAATCAAAACTAACCAACCAACACATCAGAATAAATCCATCTCAAATCAATCTATTATTAACTAAATCACCAACCTTTAAACTCACAACTCACCCTTAATTCTTCCTTGTGTTGACTTCGCTTTAGGGTGGTTTTGGTGATAGATCTGGGCTGGGTTTGGACTGATTTTCTTCCTCTTTTCTTCCCCTCTCTTCCTCTCTCTCTTTCTCCCTTGGTTTCACCGCCGCACGGCGCTGTCTCCGCCGCAAGTCTGCTGTCCGATCTGCACGCGTGGAGAGCTATTCTAGACGTTGGATCAGCTCCGTTCAGGTCGGGTTTGAGCTGATCTAGGTGCAGGTTGGGTTGGAGCAGCTCGTCGGCGTTTGTTGGAGCTGTTTCGTCGGCGATTGCAGCTCGTTTCCACCTTGATCTGTCACAGTTTTGCTGTAGATTTTGGCTTCTGTTCGTGGCGACTGGATGGCTGGACGGCGAGCTCCACGGCTGGTCGACGTTGGCTTGGTTGTCGCCGGCGTCACTCCTCCTTCTTCTCTCTTTCTTCTTTCTTTCTTTCTTTCTCTCTTCTTTCTCGCAAGATCTGCGACTGGTTTTGGTTGTTTTAAAAGTCAACACACATCTTCTTGGCTTCTGTTTTCCTCCACACAAATCTCATTAATTTCACTTACACCCTAAAACAATTCCATTATCCTCCCTTAGATTATAGCTTAATCTTACTACGACCACAATTATTAAAAGTTATCTTCACTTTAGTCCCTTTTTACATTAAAGATTATTCGATTCCATTTACCATTTTAACTTCCCATTTAATCTCCAATTGAGTTTAAATCAATTCCTATGGGTTCTCTATGACCTTAAACGTCTCCATAATTCATTTAGGGTCTCTAATCAACACTTAGGGACTGTTTCTGGGAATCCATACAATAATAAAAATAGAAGGTTTACATCCATAGTTTAAAATTTCTTTAAAAATTTTGGCAAGATTTTCTTTGTTTTTCAGGATTGCCAAAATTTACAAAATCAACCTGCAAATCAAATTTTATACTTCTCAAGTTTCATACATTTTCTAAGCTTCTAATTGGACCTCAGATCTATTTTAATGGCAATCCCTAGCCATAATTTATAGGAAAATAAAATTAAATTAGTTTAGTACCAACTTAAAATAAAAATTTCTTTACAAATCTAGTACTTTACAATCCAAAAATAATCAATTTAAATTCATTACATAATAAAGTTAACTATAATTAAATCATGGCTAATACATTTACATTCAAAAGATATTTATAACCAAAAAATAAAGTTCATATATTCTTTTGTGCATTGCCACTTATACATTTATTGAAATTTTATTTCTTCAACCACTTTCATTTGAATGGAGGGCAACGTGTATCCTATCTGCCGAAACCCGCACCTGGGGAGGTTTTTAACAAAAATTTATAAAATGTAAGCTATGAAAGCACGATGGGTGCAAGGTTTTCTAATTTAAATTATTTCAAAAATGGTAACCTCCCTAAAACATTTATAAAAATTTCTATTTCTTACAGTTTTCAGAAACATAACTTCAGAATTGATAATAACAGAATTCAGATTCAAAATAATAAAATTCAGAACTAGCAGATAAAAATTTATATTAAAATGGTAATCGATTTCAAATTTTTTTTTCATAAAATTTCATATATAACAAAATTTCAAAATAGTTTTAGATATAATAGAATTTTATATAATTTCAAAACCACTAATGGATTTCCAGAAGCATATAGATAATGGTCACACGTACTGGGCGGGACGAACCACTATCCCCAGTATTAGTGATATCCATAAGTGCTTCACACCCAGTGTCCTTCACACTTTCTAGCATTTACAGAAGACATCCCACTAACGCACTGCGGATTAAATCCATAGTGCAAGTGCGAAGTGAAATAATTGTTGGGGTTTCTGCCCTAAAAGCTTGTAATATTGTAAACGGTTTTATAAATTTTAATAAAATATTCATTTCATTCAATTTATATATATTTTGCAAAAATCGTATATATCATGAGAAACATCCTTGATTACTGATGTAATTTCAAACTAAGTATATAAGTGTTATATACAGGTGGATTTAGTTTGAGATAAGTAATTTAAAGAGTCCGTAGAAAACAAATGAAGCTGAGTACTTCATTTGTGGTAAATCTACAGCTGCGGTCCCTTTTGTATTTGATACGATAGTCTTATCCAAGACTGTTCATGTGGTGACATGGAAATGGAGGCACCTTATCTAATAAAGATTATATAGGACTGGGCCACGATAAATATAACTCTCTAAATAATATCCGCTAATCTTAGAGATTTATATTTATCAACCAGATGATCATATATGAATTGATCTTAATTCTGAGTGTATTATGGACTCCTGCTTGTTAAGTTATTTCCTTTGATTTACATGGGTGAGATCGGTGTAGATACCCGATCAATAACTTCGTACTTTGGGGATATGATTTAGTAAGTAGCTGGGAACATTCTATACAATAGTGGAATCCACTCCTTCTTGCGAGAAGTAGAAAAGTAGTTCCATTAAGGGTTGATTCAGGTCTTGAACAATAAGAGCGCTCAACTTTCTGTTTATATGTAAACAGAAAGATAAATTCATAAGTTGTTATGAATATATTGTTCATTAGAGAATCAATGGTACTTAAGGATCAAGAATAATTAGAGAGGTAAAACGGACATCTGACCTTGCTCTAATTATGAACTATTTGTGGAGGGTCAAATCATATGTAGTGATTAAATCAATGGACACTGAAAAATTTTAGATTGTATAAAAACATCTACAATTTTGAGAGTGCAATCTTAAGTTTTTAGTGGAGTAACTTTAAGATTAATAATAGTGAATTATCTAATTAAAGAGTTTAATTAATAATTCCAATATTATTGGAGCTCAAAACTGTAGGTCCATCGGGTCCCCTTGATAGCTCATTTACTATAAGAAACATGTATAGAATATTGTAATTGGACCGTCCAATTACACATGTTACATAAGTAACAAAAATTTGTGTTCACTTGGTATTTGAATAATATTGATTATTCAAATTATTTAATTATTAATTATGAATTAATAATTATTTAATTAATTTTATAAGAGGTCTTGAATCCAATTCTTAGTGACTTTGGTATAAATTAATTATGAATTAATTTATTAAAAGTTACAAGTTCTATTTCAAAATATAATATGAATTACTTTTGAATTAATTATATTATATGAGGCAAAAGTTTAATAATAATAAGATTAGGGTCAATATTAATATTGATTAATTAAAACCCTAATTGTTTGCCTATAAAAAGAAAAAGTTTCTTTTCTACATCTAGGTTTTTGGTTGTTGTTTATGTTTTTGAGAAAAAACAAGAGAAAAGAAAAAGTTTTTTTCAACAAATACAAAGAACAAGAATTTGTGTCTTTGTTCTTTGTATAACCAAAAATCAAACACTCACCTCTTATAATAATTGATTTAATTTGATTTTTTTTTAGAAAAAAATCAAAAAGTAAGTGAGCACAATTCTATATAATTGTGTCCACTCGCTTGTTTCTTGGTTTCGAGATATATCAAGGAAGGCATGGTGGTGAGCAATCCACAGAGATCAATACAGAAGGTAAAAATCTGATTTTTATTTATTTATATTATTTTATTTCATTGTTTTACAAATCTTGGGTTCTTGAGTTTTCTAAAAACGGTTTTGAAACTCAATGTTCCGCAAAATTCTTATTTTTATGAAAAACAAATTGTTGATTTTTGTTTTTTCACTCCATCAATAATACCACTCGCATATATTTGGCAACGCGACTCGACTGACAGACTCAATTCCCTCCAGAGTTAGTGACAACTCATACCATGACTTGCCATACACGCAGGGGTATTCCGATCGGGTCTAAACAGATATATATTTTCAGATACCATCAATTCCATAATAGATAATATAATCCATTGGGTTTGAAAATCTAGTAACTTCTTTATGTCATTCATAATTAAATTGCATTTATTTCACTTGCTCATAAAAACCATATATCATTTTGAATGGCATATAATTCACATTTCATTGCATTTTTTTTTTTCATGCATAAACCATAACAACATGAAATAATTGAATTATTTCACAATAAAAACAACTTTAATTCAAATCATTCAAATACAACACACTAATATATACACCCCTACCTTGGCTGAATATCACCCACATACCTATCTCACTTTTAGTTTTTCATTCAAGCTTCCAATTTTGATATTTCAATTTATTTCCATGCATCACAACAACTTATATCAATTCAATTCAATTTAAATCATCAAAACCCTAACTTGATCATATTCTAGCAAATACATAGCATCATGTTTCCTTCTATTTCTCAAGCCCAAATTAACATCAAACACTTCACATATCATGGCAAGTAAACTAACCACAATTTCAACTACAAATCATCCTTGAATCCAAAATTAATTTTTCATTAGTTTACTTACCAATTGGCTTGGAACTTCTTGGCTTACTCTTCCACCAATTCAAGCTTTCAAAACCTTGAATCCATGCACAAAAATTCCATTAATCACACATGCAGTCCTAGGACAACTTTGCATCAAATTTTCATACCAAATCATCATGAAAACTCAACTTTTTCACTTGAAAACCACTTACCTTAGTTAGATATCCTTCCTAGACTTGTTATGTCCACCTTTTATTGGCTTGACAACCACTCAAAAATGGCTTGAATAACATGAAGAAAGCAGCTGGTCTGATTTCCCCTCTGCTGGCTGAACACCCCCGGAAATCCTTGCATGTTTCTAGTGTCTTCTTCACCTTTTACAGCTTTGAATTTGTCTTAACAAATTGCCTCTAAAGTTTGTCATTTGATTACACTCATGCCATTAGTTTATTTGCCCATTTTGCCCCCCTTTCTCTACACTTTATGCATTCAACATTTTTCAATTCCAGTGGTGCCCTTGTATAACTTCTAATTGATCCATTTAATCATGCTCTCTCATGACCATTTCTTGGCCAATAATTTTCTTCATACACTTTAATAAATCATCATATTACTTTTCAGATTTGAATTTATTTCCAATTCTTTCAAAAATCTCCACTAGAATTCAATTATATATCTGAAAAATTTAATCTATTTCATTATTCAATAATTGAGGGCATTTAGCCAATTATATTTACAATACTTTTACATTTCCTTTGCAATTCTAAATTTGAAAAAAAAAAAAGGTATCACACCTAATTTGTACTATAGGTCATGCAATTTAATTCATATGGGTTGTGTTTAGAAAGGTTAATTATGCCTTAGTTAATTTAATATATTTAGTTTATTTTATTATTTCAGATTATGTTATTATGGGTTGAGACATTATAATTAATTTAAGCCCAAGTGAGTGTGTTAAGTTAAGTCCAATTGTTAGGGGTCTAGGGTTCATGCTAGAATTTTATTTTTTTTATCTATAAAAAGGCTTGTAACCCTAGGCAAACAAAAACAACGATGATGTAGTCGACTTTTTGATTAAAAGAATATATATTTGTTTCTCTTTTGTTCTTCATGAGCATGTGAAAGTGAACTCTTGTGGAGATCGAAATATGACTTATCTCCAACCTTCTCATCTCATTCTTAGGAGTGGCAACAATATCTTTTTTTGATAATTTTGGTTCTTGATTGAGTTCTTGAGATGCCCCTTCCTGGACAGCTACTAGGCTCCTATCCGAGAGGTACGTCCGGGCACTCCATCAATCTCCTTTAGCCCGTCTTGACGAACTAAAAGACAATCGAGGAGCGAAACCTCTAACTTTGTCTTTAAACTTTCTTTGAAAAGTCGCTAGAAATTTCATGTGCGGCTAACTTTGATAAACCTTAAACTTTAAATATGGTTTTGGGTTGGTTTTAACTTAAAAATTTGGTCATTTAGAAAACTAAATTTCGACAGCATAACGGCTGCAAAATAGACAATACCGAAACTTGCAGTTTCAAAATAAAACACTTCGACTAATTCCCTTTCAATCGCCAACCCAAACTTCTCACAACAAGTTCAATACCAATGTAATTATTTTCCACAAAACACAAGTTCCATAGTAAACTCGTGACCATTCAAAATAAGCTACTTTTTATTACAACTCAAACTACACTTTATTTACAAATGTACAAGTATGCACATGCTATATGCAAAATCTTCAAAAAGCAAAAAGCATAGCCCAGTTGATGTCCACCTATCGCGACGGAGGAGATCATCGATCACGCACAAAAGTACTTGAGGTGGTTACGGAAAAATAAGGGGTGAGCTAGATAGCTCAGTGAGTGCATTTAATCTTTAGAAAACTAAACTTTACTAAAAACATTTTACAATAAATTTCTATTTCTTAAAGCATAAATCATAAGTCTCATTCATTCTTTGCATAGCAGTATAAAAGCATTTTGCAAACATATATAAAACATTCATTTGCAAGAGCAATATAATGTTACAAACTTTAAAAAAGCACCATTTCGTAACCCTAATCTCTGGTCACATGCGACTTCACTCGCTAATGCCTCAATGTGAAGATCATGTGGCGTTGTATACTGACATCAATCATGACCCAAATCTGGGGCCTCTTAACACTATATGCGGAATCTCTACATCGTATAAATGCAGTGTGAGACCATATCCCATAAAGTAGGGCACTCACTAGCTAGGCACTCTAACCCCATACACACATGGGTAATGACTTATCCCACAAACTTGCCCTACTAAATAGGATATATCGTATGGGTCGGAACTCGATAACTGGAGGGTTCTAATGGCCTTTGAAAATATGGTTTTCTCTAATGTTATGACTTAAAATTTCTTTCTTGGTGCACAAGGCACTAACTTAAAATCTTCTAAGCTTTAAACTTAGAGCCCTTGGACTCTTTTCTTAGTTTAAATCAGACAAGAGCTCTCGAGCTCCATTCTTGAAACTTTCTTTGAATCTTTGAAGCTTTTAAAAATTATAAACTCGCTCCCTTGGGCTCGTCTTACTCAAATCTATATAATATGCATAAGTATTCAAGTATTTAAGCATGCAAAAATAGAAATATGATTCCATATGCAGAAGCATAAAACTTTTGAAAACTCATTCATAAAAAGTGCGCTCAACTTGACTTGTAGCTCAACTAAACAAACCTTAAAGACCCTCTCTTGGCTCGGTCAAGTGCTACTCACCTACATAAAGATAGGCAAACTTAGAATAGGCTAAAAATGCATAAAGATAATGCATTAGAATGCACCTAAACTCTATCGCTCAATGACATTGTCTATGTACTGGTAACTTCCAATCTCCATTTCTCTTCAACCAACACTTCAAACTTTAGATTTTATTGCATGAATCCTGCTTATTTATACCTAGGAACATCCCCAAATGGTCTGTTTCATCAATTGAAGCTTGGAACGAAAAATCATGATTTTTAACCCCCTAAACCCGAATGTGATGCACAACCTAGCTCGGGCATGCTTTTGCTTTGATTCTTGTTCCAAGACACTTCTTATCTCTCAATGTGGTCATCGGTAAAGTTTCATCAGATTCTAAGATCGTTTGGTATGATTTCTAGCCTAAAAACCCACTTTCGGGACCACTTTTTAAAGGCCTTTTCTCACACATTTGTAATTTAACTTCAGTTATCTATCCTTGAGTGTTCCCTAACTCTTATACACTCATTCATGATCATACATGGCAAAGAAATATGGAAGAGAAGTGGCATTGGTTGGTGCCCTTCACTAGTGCATTACAATATCCAATAACTCTATGTATGCCTTAGTGCATTCTAATCTCTTCAATACCTTGTCTAGCTTATCTTAAACTTATTTTGAGACTTGAATGGATGAAATTTATTGGATGTCCATACACCCTTAGCTTGGCTGAACCTACCTTAGTGTATACACCAACTATGGCTTTTCACTTTCTTTGCATTCTAATAGTTTAATTCACTTAGGTATTTAATCAAACACTTGGTAGGCAAGCAATTAAACTAAACCAAACTGAATCAAGTCACGTAGGGTTCTACCATATACAACCCTATGATCCATTCCTTCACTAGGTTTTGTTCATTTCATTGTCAACAACTCATCTTTGAACTCATCTTATAATCTAGCACTAAAGCCCTATCAAAAATCAACTCAAAACTTAACTTGAAACCAATATGAAATCATACTTAAAGTTCCACCAAACTAATATGAATTTAAGAATTCTTACCTCTTTTAATTTGAATTAAGCTCTTGGGATGTTAATCAAACTTGGGAGAGCTTAATTTGATGAGTGGGAGTCTTGGATTGGATGATCACCTATACTTCTCTTCCTTTCCCCTTGGTTGCCACAACTTTCTTTGCTTTCTTTCTTTGGTTTCTCTTTGATCCCGTATGTATGCCTCTCTTGCCCAAAATGACTAAGTGTTTGATTATATATAAGGCTTCTTTGACTCATTTGACCACCTTTTGATATTATACTATGACCTTAAACCTTTTAAAATTGCTCTTGACCATGGAAAGTCTTGATTTCTTACAATTTGGTCCTTAACACTCTTAAACTCAATGTCCCTTAACTTGGCTCGTTTACTAATACTAAACTAGTCACGTATTTGAATGAGGGTTTACAATTCCTCCCCTCCTTATAAAAGTTTCATCCTCGAAATTTTAACTACATACTTGGGAAGAGATGTGGATATTGCGCTTTCATCTGCTCCTCATGTTCCCATGTTGCCTCCTTTGAAGTATGGTTCCTCCAAAGCACTTTCACTAAGGGTATAACTTTATGGCGCAATACTTGCTCCCTACGATCCAAAATCTCCATTGGTTATTCTTCGTAGGTGAGGTTCTCCTTCAATTACACCAGCTGCTCTCTTAAAATATGTAAAGGATCTGCAATATACTTCATGAGCATGGAAACATGAAACACATCGTGTATGTTGCCCAACTATGGTGGTAGCTTCAATTTGTAGGCCACCTCGCTAACTCTCTCTAGAATCTCATATGACCCTATATACTTGGGGCTAAGCTTCCTACGCCTGACAAATCTCAGAACTCCTTTCCGTGGCGACATACGAAGAAAGACTTGATCACCCATTTGAAACTCCAAATCTCTCCTACGATTGTCCGCATAACTCTTCTACCTGTCTTGAGCTACCTTTAATCTATCCCTTATCACTTGAATCTTCTCATTAGTTACTTGGACAATCTCTAGACCAATCAATCTCCTTTCACCTACCTCGTCCCAGTAAACTGAGGCTTACACTTCTTGCCACACAACGCCTCGTAAGGAGCCATTCTTATGCTTGCTTGATGGCTATTGTTGTAGGCAAACTCTATGATAGGTAGATGAGTATTCTAGCTTCCCTTGAACTCCATCACATATGCCCTTAGGATGTCTTCAAGGGTTTGGATTGTCCTCTCTGATTGGCCATCTATCTGTTGGTGAAAGGTCGTGCTAAAGCTTAACTTGGTGCCCATGGACTCCTGTAACTTAGGCCAAAATCTGGATGTGACTCGAGGGTCTCTATTAGAGATTATGGACACTGGTGCACCATGTAATTTGATTATCTTGTCTATGTATAACTATGCCAACTTTTCCAAGGAGTACGTATTATTGATCGCCAAAAAGTGAGCGGACTTGATAAGCCTACCAACTATCACCCAAATAGCATCATGTCCACTCTGCATCCTTGGCAACCCTACCACGAAATCCATTACAATTCTCTCCCATTTCCACTCTGGGATAGGTAGTGGCTGCAATAAACCTACTGGCCTCTGGTGCTCTGCTTTGATTTGTTTGCAGGTTAGGCACTTTGACACGAACTCCGTTATATCTCTCTTCATTTCTCTCCGCCAATAATGATCGTTCAAAGTTCGGTACATCTTAGTGCTTCCTAAGTGCATGGCATAAGCTGATGCATGTACCTCTTGCATGATCTCCATCCTCAGGTTTCCTACAGCTAGCACACACAACTTGTGACCTAAAACCAGTGCTCTATCTTCTCTCAATCTAAACTTGCTTGGTTGCCCAACTTCTATTTCTCTCCTAATCTTGCTCAACTCTGGATCCTAGGGTTGTAAATCTCTGATTTGATCAATTAAAACTAGACAGACTTGGAAAGTAGCCAACAAAGCACTTGAGTCTATCGTCTCTAACTGTACGCCCATGGATCTCAACTCTATCAATTAGGGGAGATACTCAGCTTGCAACTGGGCCAATGAACCAGTAGCCTTCCAACTCAAGGCATTTGCTACCACATTCGCCTTGCCAGGATGATATTCTATGGTGCAATCATAGTCTTTAATTAATTATATCCACCCATTCTGCCTCATATTTAACTCATTTTGTGTGAATAGAAACTGAAGACTCTTATGATCTGTAAATATCTTATAGAGAACTCCATATAGATAGTGTCTCCATATCTTAAGAGCAAACATAACAGCTGCTAACTCCAAATTGTGTGTTGGGTAATTAACCTTATGCTTCTTCAACTGCCTCGAAGCATAGGCTACTACTTTGTCATGTTGCATTAACACACATCCTAGGCCCTATTTGGATGCATCGCAATACACTGTAAAGCTTTCTGTCCCTGAAGGTAATGTAAGAACAGACGCCGAAATCAATCTCTGTTTCAACTCCTTGAAACTCCTCTAGCATGCATCTGTCCTCTGGAACTTTACCTCATTCCTAGTGAGCTTGGTTAAAGGAGTTGCAATCTTAGAGAATCCTTCCACGAACTTCTTGTAATATCCTACCAAACTTAAAAAGCTCCTAACTTCAGTCATGATCGTGGGTGGTTGCCAGTTAACTATTGCTTCTACCTTCTGGGGATCCACTGAAATACCCTTAGCTAATACTACACGTCCCAAGAAGGCTACTCTGTCTAACTAGAATTGGCACTTACTAAATTTTGCATACAACTGGTGCTCCCTCAAAGTCTGAAGAACTATCCTTAAGTACTCTGCGTGCTCTTCTCAGTTGCCTGAATACACTAAAATGTTATCTATAAATACTATCACAAACTTATCCAAGTAGGGCCTGAAGACTTTATTCATAAGATCCATGAAAGCAGCTAGGGCATTAGTTAACCCAAATGACATTATTAGAAACTCATAATGTCCATATCTCGTCCTGAAGGCTGACTTTGACACATCTTCTGACAAGCCCCATTTTTTAGGCAACTTGCCGGCAACCTCACGATAGCCCTCCAACGGATATCTAATCCGGCGAAAGTTCCCGTTAAGCTAAGTCGTCTACTTTTCTAAGCCTTTTCTGTACTTTACTAAACTTCATTTAAACTGCGAAAATGTGGGGAAAATTTTTTTTTTTCTTCACTTTTTGTTTCAACCATTTACAAACGAATTTATAAAAATTCAAACAGCATAACGACTATTTTCTAAACATGCCGCCCTGCAAAAGTTTTAAAAATACTTTTAAACACTTCTATAGCAAATCAATTTTCAACTTCTGGGCCTCAGGCCCTAAAATCATTTTATTGAAATTAAAATTTCCATATTAATTCTAAAACATTATTTACAATATATATACATCAAAATTCCTTATAAGTAGATACATTCATAAAACATAATATCTCAATTAGCATCATGTCAAAGCTGGCCCACCTGGTCCCGTGTAAAAGATCTGGCACTACTAGTACTTGATCCTGCACCTGGGAAGGTCTTTCACAAACAATATGGAAAGATGAGCTAAAAAGCTCAGCGAGTGGTGAATAATCTTTAGATACTAAAATTTCTCTTTTATGAATATACCTCCCAAAAATCTGTTTAAAACATTTTATACATAATCAAATGCTATGATTGAAAACTTAGTATCTCTGAAATTCATGATTCATTTAATAACAATATTACTCACTCGAAATACAATAAAATTCATGTTTTATAAATTAAATTACAAACAATAGGCTGCATGGTTTTCGTTTCTATCAAAACATTTTAACAGTGGCAACAATGATACTTTTCAAAGAATTTCTGAATAAAATAGGCCAACCACTGGCGGTCCATACCATATAGCACCCTAAGAGTGGAGCGAAATTCTGCATCACTCGAGCCATCCTGGAATTCTGCATTGTTCAGGCCATCTATCCGGTTTTACGTAACAGAATTCTACGTCACTAAAGTGCAGAATTCTACATCGCTCGGGTGGAAGCTAGCTAATAATATACCTCGTACGTGCATTGGGCGACTCACAGGACTACACAGACACGGTCCCGCCCGCTGTTAGTGACAAACTCTCCCGACACGGCCAATGCATGCTTAAGGTACTCAACCCAGACCGGAGATGTTAGCTCTCAACTTTATTTATGGTACCCCAAGTATTATTACTGAAAGATGATTTAAAAGGTCCATTCTTAGCCCTCAAAACTTTCATAAATGGTGAAGATTGATGTATTTATAGGTTGGAGAGTTGGGGCATTAAAAATTGGGTTGGAAGGTCAAAATCTCATTTTTTTTTTCAGGTTTAGCGCTCACACGGGCGCTTGGAGACTAGTGAGCGCGCAAGGGAGCACGCTTGGGGCAATAGGTGACACTCCCTTGGGCGCCTGGAGGCTATTGAGTGTGTAGGTAAGCACACTGGAGGAGTTCAGGCACGCTGGCACGCTTGCTGGGTAACGCGGAGGCCCGCAAGTCTGCGCCAGCACTGACCTTTGGTCACGAAAATGGTCATAACGTTCTCTAGGGACTTCCGATTCATGAACTGTCAGTTTCTATGCAAACTAGACATCTGTAGCTTCAATTTGATATATTATAGCTCATGTAACGCAAACAAATGACTCTACACGAGCTGTCACAAGTCAACCTATTGTTTAAAGCAAGAGTGAAGGATGAAAAAAAAAAAAAAAACCAATTAGTTAAGGACAAAATGGTCATTTATGGAATGTTGGAAGTATAAAAACAAGACTTAAACACTTTTCTCACCTCAAGCAAGAAGCAAAACATGAAAGTGAGGGAGAGGGAGATGTGTGTTCGTGCAAACAAGAAGCCAAGGTGATTCAAGTGATTTTTGATCCAATTTTAAGCTCAAATACAACCAAGCAAGCCTCCTTAAGTTGGAGGATCAAGTTGGAGCAAGAAGCCAAGAAGAAAATAGGTAAGTTTCATGACTTTGAACTTGTTTTGAGTTGATATTTGATAGGGCTTTAGTGCTAGATTATGAGATGAGTTCATGGATGAGTTGTTGACAATGAAATGAACAAAACCTAGTGAAGGAATGGACTATAGGGTTGTATATGGTAAAACCCTAAGTGACTTGATTAAGCTTGGTTTAGTTTAATTGCTTGCCTACCAAGTGTTTGACTAAATTCCTAAGTGAATTAAGTTAGTAAAATGCTAAGAAAGTGAAAAGCCATAGTTGATGTATAGACTAAGGTAGGTTTGGCCAAGCTAAGGGTGTATAGACATCCAATAAATTCCATCCATTTAAGGCTTGAATCATGCTTGAATTATGATAGGAAGACAAGTCAAGAAGCTAGAAACCATAAACACACAATGGTCTTTAGTCACCCTATAAAGCAAAGTGAAGGGCATTGAAAGTCTATAAGCAATGCTATTTCTCTTCAACTTTATTTCATTATGTTTGACCATAAATGAGTGTATAAGAGTTAGAGGAGCCTTAAGAAATAAGAATGGAAGTTAGATAACCAATGTGGTGAAAAAGTTCCTTAAAAAGTGATCGTAAAGTAGTATTTTTGGACCAAAACACTTATCAAACGATATTGGAATTCGACGAAATTTTACGTGTGACCACATTGAGAGATAAGAAGTGTCTTGGAACAAGAATCATGCCCGAGCTGGGCTATGCATCACATTCGGATTTGAGGGGTCTAAAACGACCATTTTGAGTTCTAAACTTTAAATTATGATGGGAAGCATGTGGAGACACTCCTTGGTGTATATAAGAAGGATTCATACAAAGAAATTGGGAATTTGAAGCATGGGTCAAAGAGAAATAGAAAGGAGAAGCTATTAGGGTAGAGAGAATTTTATAGAGTTAGTATAGTTAGGTGCATTTAGTGCATCTTTGCATTATCTATTGAGCACATTCTAAGTGTGCTTATCATGTGTAGGTGAGGAGCATCCTACCGGATCACAAGAGGGCTTTTGAAGCTCATCCGAGTTAAGCCCAAGCTTAAGGTGAGTGTACTTTCCAAGAGTTTTCTAAGTGATTTTATGCTTTTGCATTTATAAGCTATATTTTGTGCTTTTACATGTATAAGTTCTTGTATTTAAATGCATATCTTGTATTTTGTAAAGTAAACGAGTCCAAGGACTCAAGTTTAAAGCTTTCAAGTTAAAGCTTTTGTGCTTGTGCACCAAGTATAAAGATTTGTAAGACATAGCATTAGAGAAAAAAACAAGTTTTCAAAGGCCATAAGTACCCACCAGTTTGTCGAGTTCAGACCCATACGATATATCCCACTTAGTAAGGCAAGGGTTTGGGGGAATGAGTCGCTAACTATGTGGTTAGAGTTATGAGTGAGTGTGTCGCCCCTACTTTGTGGGATATGGTCTCACACTACGGTTAGCGATGCAGAATTCTACATGTAGTTGCTGAGAGGTCTTAGAGAGTTGGTTGCGGTGGATGTCAGATACATTACCTTGTGACCTACCACACTTGCAGCCTTAGCTAATTCGCCGTGTGGTCAAGTGATTAGGGTTACGAATGGTGTTTTTATAAAGTTCAATTATCTTTAAGTATGTTCATATTTATGCTTTACAAGCTTATTATAAATTGTTTATATTAATGCTATGCAATTGAATGAGATTTATACTTTAATGTCTTTTAAATAATAGAAACTTTTATTAAAGTTTTCTAAGGAGGAAATTTTCAGAAAGTAAAGTTAAGTTTATAAACTATTGCACTCACTGAGCTTTATAGCTCACTCTTCAAATTGTTTTTTTAAAGCCTCCTCAAGTACTCGTATGGGTGAAGACCAGTGAAGACTCCCTCCTCCGTGTTCAAGTGGGCACAAGTGTTGGCATTTGCTTCTTGAAGAATATAATATGCATATTTTATGTCTTTTGTATACTGCATATGTTTGAACATTTTGTATAAAAAGAGTTATATCTTTTGAGTTGTGTAAAAGTGCACATTTTCGTGCTTGAAAAATCAAATTTGTTTGGATAAAAGTGCATGTTTAAATCTTGTCCTTGAAGATTTCAAATTTTTGTATTTATGTTGATAAACTTAATTACGAGAAGGTGTTGGATTGTGATTATAGTTCGAAGTATCCAAGTTGCTTTTCAGGTTTTTGGTTTATCCAAATTACAGCTGTTATGCTGTCGGTTTTGAACCTTAAAAATGACCAAATGAATAGTATCAAACCAACCCAAACCATTTAACTTTAAGGTTTAAAAGATTGAGCTTCCGCTTAAGTTAAGTTTCAAGTTAAGAGGGTTTGCTCTTCGAACGCCTTATTTCCCATCAAGATGGGCTTAAAGGGATTCGTTGGGGTGCCCGAACGTACCCTCCGGATAGGAGCCTAGTGGCGGTCTGGATCGGGGCGCTTCAGGAGATATATAAAATACTATTAGGAGTACCATAGATTTTCAATTTTATTTCAAATTTCAATTTCCCTTTTCATTAAAGCTATATTTCATATAAATCATTTCCATAATCCATGCAACAATTTCAATTAAAATTCATTTGATATCAATTTGCAACTTGATATATTAAAGCATGAATTTAAAAATAAATCATAACAAAAACATTTTATAAGAACACTCACAATTGAATTAATCAAATATGATCAAATAAACTCATAAAAACACTTTTAAAAATAATCACTCACAAAAATATAATATAAAACTTGATAAAAAAAAAGAAAAAAACTAATTGAAATTAAATAAAAACTTCCACTCACTACTTGCTTCCCACACTAAAGCACCACTCCTTCAAGCATTCCTTTGCCCTTCTCTTTTCCTACACTTTAATTCGAACATAATGGTCACTTAAAATTTATCTATGTACCAAGTTTTAACGACATAACTCTAAGTCAACATCTTATACTCAACAATTTCACAACTTTGACATATTTTGAAACTAACACTCTAACATTCATTTCTTTTAATTTCGTTTACACAAACTCACCAAAATCCATATTAAACATTACAAAGACATCTTAAAGCAATTACATAACAATTTGCACACTAATAATTTTTTTTTCTTTTAGCCAAATTCACACTCCAAGTTAATCAACTCTATTTTTCTTCCATTCCTTTGATACCCATTAGCTCAATTTCACGCCAACACATCCAAATTCATGCAAAACATCACAAAATCACACCAACCATCAACAATTCCATTCAATACACACAATGCACCCTATACTAACAAAATTCCATTTTCATGCCAACTCAATTTTTCATTTTCTTTCCTCCATTTAGCTCCAATTAAACTCAAAACTCCTTCCAAATCATCAAACACCAAATCAAGCCCATTTACACCACATTTTTCCATTTGGCCGTACACTATAGAACCCACCCATACAATCATTTTCTTTCATTTCTAATTGAAATAATCAACTTAATTTTGTGCCAACACATAAAATAACCATATTACACATTAAAATAACCCAAGCTCATGCACAAACATGACTTGGCCACACGCTAGTATGCATGCCCATCCATTCATTCATTTGATCTCTTTTCCATTTCACATTAATTTCATTGTCTACACATCACATTTGATCAATCAACCCATCAAAACCATTCAAAAGCCATAATCTAACAAAATTACATACTCATGGCCGAACACACCCTTAAGCCTATCAACTTTATTTTCTTATATTCTTTTTTATTCCAATTACTTCAATCTCATATCAACACATCATACAACTCATTCAAGCATTAAAGCCAACACAACACATACATATACATAACTTGACCATATACTAATATACAACCTCATTCATCATACATTTGATTTCTCTTCTAAAAAATCATCTCAAGCTAATATAAAATCTCATATAAACTCATCCATGCATCAAAATAATTCAATTACATCATAGTTCTCATATTGACCACTTATTAGTTTATAAGCTAACTACTCATTCTCTTTATTTTCTTCAATTATAATCATATCAATTTCATCTAAAATTCTTCCATAATCATTCAAAATCAACCAACTAACCAATTACACTCAATTAGAAAAATAACACTAAATTCTCACTTTGTTCACATACTAATATATGCACAACTCATGTATTCTCTTCATTCTAAATTCTATAATCACATCCAAATGCTTCATTTAATCACCCATTAATCACCTAAAGTCTCAAAATCAAAATCAATTAAATTCCATACAATATATTATAAAACCCTAACCTTAACTCACTAATTTTCGTCACCCATACATGTTACACCAAAAACCTTCATATTTAAACTCAAGTTGATGAAAATCTACTCTAATCCATGCCAAAAATCTCATTTAGGACTTATTACAACATTATCTTAACAAAAACCAACAATTTCATCATCAAATTAACAATAAAACTCATTAAAAACCACTTACCTAAATCCTCACTTGATCTTGGATGTGTGATGGTGGTTTTGAACACGAACGGAGGGCGAAATTGCGAGGAAGCTTGGACTTTCCCTTTTTCTTCTTCTTCTTTCTTCTTCTTTCTCAGTTTTTCTCATCCCCTTTCTATTTTTTTCCATTTCTTTCTGCTCTGCACGACAACCTTCTGGTTTGGGTCTGATTTGTGGCTCCAACTGTATATATGTTCAGTAAAATTACCATTTTATCCCTCAAAAATGTTATAATATTAATTTGACCCCTAAAGTTCATCAAAACTACAAAAATGCCCTCCATTCAAGACTTGACAAGTGTCCTCATCCATATCCATTAGTGCCACTTGTCACTCTCCTATGGTGCCTTGCCCCATAGGTCTATCCTTTCTTATCTTTATCCATTCGAATTTTCCGGAATGCCCTAATTCGACTTTTTCGGCATTTTTTCGAAATCCTTTCAGAATTCTCCAGGGCCTATATTCGGACTATGTACAGACTCCAGTTAGCCTTGGTTACTCTTAAAAATCATTTTATGCCCCTTTTCGACTCTCCGTATATCACTAAATCGTCTTCGGCGATTTCTGGATTGATTTCGTTTCAATCCGAATTCTTTCGAATGGGTCATTTGGGTTTCTAAATCACCTCTTGAGTATCTCAATACCCATTTAGACCCCTTTTAAAATTTTTTTGAATCCGTAAATCTTTTCGAAATTCCAATTACATTCAAAATTATCTCTATTTATCTTCAAATAATTACAAAAATATTCCATGGTTACCTAGTCATCAAATTGACCATGTAACACTCCAATTGGGTGCTGTAACACTCAATCTCATGCTTCAAAAAATTCAAATGGAGTTTCGATCGATAATATTCATATTTCCATCCGTAAGGGCATTTTCGTAAATAACTTTCGGAGCCATTGAAAACTATTCAAACGGACTCATTTTCACTCCGCTCCAGTTTCATCAAACTCTAATACTCATTTTAGACCTTGTGATTCACTTGGTCCATTTTTTTTAAAAAAATCACTATTCATCCAAAAATACTATTCATCCGACAATACCATTTATTTGGATATATTAGTCATCTAAAAATACTATTCATCTAAAAGTACTATTCGTTCAATAATACTATTCCTCTGAAAATACTATTCCTTCGAAAACATTATTCATGAAATTTCGGGTGTTATATCTTCCCTACGGATCTTTAACTGATAATACCCTGATCTCATATCAATTTTTGAAAACACTTTGGCGCCCTGCAACTGATCAAACAAATCATCTATATGTGGTAACGGGTACTGGTTCCTAATGGTAACTCTGTTGAGCTGTTTGTAATCAATACACAACCTAAGGCTCCCATCTTTCTTCTTAACAAACAAGACAGGTACTCCCCATGGCGACGTACTTGGCCTGATGAATCCTTTGTTCAAGAGTTCTTCCATCTAGACCTTTAATGCCTTTAATTCAGTCGATGCCATCCTGTATGGCGCTATGGAGATGGGCTCTGTACCAGGGATCAGCTCTATCTCGAACTCTATCTCCCTATCTAGAGGTAGCCTTGAAAGGTCCTCTGGGAAGACATCCAAGAACTCTCTCTCTACTGAAACCTCATCTAGTCTCAACTGGTTGTCCTCAGGTTCCACTATATAAGCCAAGTATCCCTGACACACCTTCCTCAACATCTTTTATGCTTTCAGTGCACTAATAAGGCTTATTAGGGGCATCCTCCTAACTCCTCTGAAGATAACCTCTAATCCCTCAGGTTATCTGAATCTTACCTCCTAACTCCTCGAGACAGACTTAGTTGTGCTAGCTCTGTGTGTAGCTAGCCAATCCATACCTAAAATCACATCAAAGTCATGTATGGCTAGCACAACTAAGTCTGTCTCAAATTTCTACCCACCTACAGCAGCAAGCAGAGGTCTGCCCTGCTATACATGTACTATAGGGGCCTCTCTTGTCTGGTCCACGACTCCTACTAGTTTGTCCCTACGCCCATACTCTAGTCTCTGACTGCTGTGGGACGACTGCCAATAGACAATCCCTCATGAAATGGCCCTTTTGGCCATATCCATAACATCCGGTCTTACCCTGTATACACTCACCCAGATGTACTCTTCCACACTTAAAGCAAGGCTGTATGGACTTGCCACTCTACTGGCTCTTAGATCCACCCGTTTGTCCTACTGAACTCTGGTTACTATGGGCTGCCTGGGACTGTCTATGGCTATCCGTGAAGGAAGACTGGCCTCCACTCTTACCGACCTTATTGGAGCTACCCTACGAGTTCCCTGTCCATCCGCGCTTTTGTCCAAACCTCTTTGGTTTGGGGAAGGTGGCTATTGTCTTCTCTACTCTGATAGTAGCCTACACTAAATCCCCATATCTGGTGTGGGCAGCTGAAGTCATGTATACTCGAATCCTGAAATTGAGACTAGATATGAATCTATTAACTTTCTGTTCTTCATCAGCAGCAATGAATGGAACTAGTCTCAAGTATTCAATGAACTTCTTTTCATACTCTGCCACTGATACGTTCCTCTACTCAAATCTGAAAAACTCCTCAATCTTAGCATTTTTATAAGCTTTGAGGAAAAACTGGTTCTTAAACTCCATCTGAAACTCCGCCTATATGACTCCCTCTAGGTGTGTTCTCTGGAATGCCTTCTACCAGTCCTTTGCTCTATCTTTCAATAGGAAGGCTAAGAAGTTTACCATCTACTTGTCAGTACACCCCATGATATGAAAAATCTCCTCATTAGCCTCTAGCCATGAGAGTGTCTACTCTAGCTCTCCTGTGCCATCGAAGGTCTTGGCACCTAACTTATGGGCACGCTTTATAGTCATTTGAGCCTCTCACGATTGACTAACTGCCGTTGCTATTGCCTGTGCTAAGTGCTCTGTATCTACTTGCGGTCGCTCAGGTCTAATAGGTTGGGGTGGTGCTTCTAGGTGTGATGAGCTACTGGGCACGTTGATAGACTCATCAACATGCTCCTCCTTTGGTGTAGGTGCCTCTGCGGCTGCCCTTCTCGTCTTCGGGCGATCTCGACGTTGCATGCTTCTGTAAGATTCAAAAATCCTTGAACATGAGACTTTTTAATGCATGAAAATCATTTAAGAATCATGCAATGCATACTCAAAAACATGCAACTTATGCAAGCTCCAAACTAAACTCAAAACAACTTCAAAACTTTTTTAAAACTCGGGCTCTGACACCACTTGAGACGCTCCTTCTTGGACAACTACTAGGCTTCTATCCGAGAGGTACGTCCAGGCACTCCATCGATCTCTTTTAGCCCGTCTTGACGAACTAAAAGACAATCGAGGAGCGAACCCTCTAACTTTGTCTTTAAACTTTCTTTGAAAAGTCGCTAGAAATTTCATGCGTGACTAACTTTTATAAACCTTAAACTTTAAATGTGGTTTTGGGTTGGTTTTAATTTAAAAATTTGGTCATTTAGAAAACTAAATTTTGGCAGCATAACGGCTGCAAAATGGATAATACCGAAACTTGCAGTTTCAAAATAAAACACTTCGATTAAGTCCCTTTCAATCGCCAACCCAAACATCTCACAACAAGTTCAATAACAATATAATTATTTTCCACAAAACACAAGTTCCATAGTAAACTCAAAATCATATTTTATTACAACTCAAACTACACTTTATTTACAAATGTACAAGTATGCACATGCTATATGCAAAATCTTCAAAAAGCAAGAAGCAAAGCCGACTTGATGCCCACCTATCGCGACGGAGGAGATCGTCAATCACACACAAAAGTACCTAAGGTGGTTAGGAAAAAATAAGGGGTGAGCTAGATAGCTCAGTGAGTGCATTTAATCTTTAGAAAACTAAACTTTACTCAAAAGCTTTTACAATAAATTTCTATTTCTTAAAGCATAAATCATAAGTCTCATTCATTCTTTGCATAACATTATAAAAGCATTTTGCAAACATATATAAAACATTCATTTGCAAGAGCAATATAATATTACAAACTTTAGGAAAGCACCATTTCGTAATACTAATCTCTGGTCAAATGCGACTTCACTCGCTAATGTCGTAATGTGAAGATCACGTGGCGTTGTATACTGACACCAATCATGACCCAAATCTGGGACCTCTCAACACTACATACAGAATCTCTACATCACATAAATGCAGTATGAGACCATATCCCATAAAGTAGGGCACTCACTCGCTAGACACTCTAACCCCATACACACATGGGTAATGACTTATCCCATAAACTTGCCCTACTAAATAGGATATATCATACAGGTCGGAACTCGATAACTGGAGGGTACTAATGGCCTTTGAAAATCTGGTTTTCTCTAATGCTATGCCTTAAAATTTATTTCTTGGTGCACAAGGCACTAACTTAAAATCTTGTAAGCTTTAAACTCAGAGTCTTTGGACTCTTTTCTTAGTTTAATTGAGACAAGAGCTCTCGAGCTCCATTCTTGAAACTTTCTTTAAATCTTTGAAGCTTTTAAAAATTAAACCATTTCCTTATGATTTACACTTACTTTAAAGTCCATAAAACTCAACTTCCATCACCCATAAAAACCCCATCATAAATCCAACAAAATCATCATGTCAAACATCAATATAACATCATAGAAATAACCTTAAAAATGATGAAACTTAGCTATTTTTGCTTGATTACTTTCTTCTAACTTGTTCCTCTAGCTTAAGGGGGCTTGAATTCTTGGTTTGGAACTCAAAAATGCATGAAAATCACTCGTTTTCCTTCATTTCCATGTTTTGGCCGAGACTTCCCTTCTCTCCCTCTTGCTCTCGGTTTTTCCTCTTGTTTAGTGACTGTGTGGCGTGAAAAATGAGGGAGAATTGGTGAAGTCAACCTTTTATACTTTTAAAAAATCCAAAATGACCATCATGTCCCTTAATTAATTAAACTTTGGCTCTTAACTCTTGCTTATTCCATTTTGGCCCATTTTATGTAAACTTATCTCCATTTGATCCTTACTTTGACCACAAGTAGGAAAATTTATTTCACTTTAGCCCTTTGTCATACTTACTATTCACTTAATACTATTTATAATTCCAAATTAATTCTATGATCACCCATTCATCAAATTGACCTTACAAGACTCTAATTAGATCTATTAGGATTTAATCCATGGCTTCGAAAAATAGTTAAATGGAGTTTAACCAACTGTATTCACAATCCTATCCATAAAGGCGTTTTCATTGGATAACTTCTGGAACCTTTAGAAATTACTCAAACATACTCATTTTTACTTCGTTTCAGTTTTATTGGGTCCTACTAATCATTCTAATTGTTTTCAATTTTTCGGGGTCCGTCTCAAAATTTTACTATTCATCGGATACTATTCACCCGAAAACACTGTTCATCCAAAAATATTACTATTCATCCATAATTTCACTGTTAATCATAAAATGAAAGTTTAGGGTCCTACATATGGCCTTTGAAAATTCATTTTATTTTCTTACTTAGTGCAAAAGCACAAAATATCATTTTATACTTAATCATACTTGAAACCTCATATATATATATATATATATATAAAACTTCATATGGAAAATTAGATTTTAATAGACATATATAAAATACCTTAATAAAGCTTCATATAAATCATATATATATATATATATATTAATGCAAAATGTACATAAAAATCCATAAAATTAAATTTTCATATTTGCATATAAATCATACAATTTGCAAAACTTATAATTTACTAAACACTTAAAATGTCTTATAGGGACATTAAAAAAATTGTTTTTCTTTGTTTATCATAAAACAGAGCTTCATTTATAAAATAAAAGGTTTAAAACTTAAAACTTAACTTTCATTTCATAACAAGTGCATATTTATGAAATCATAAACATTTATTCTTCATACAAAATATCATATAATCAAAATACTTCTTTAAACACTAAAATGGTAAATATATTACAAAATACTTAAACACTAAAAATAAGCATATCCCTTATACATAGAAATTCTTTAACATTCTCCATAAAAATTTTCTTATACATTTTCAAAACAATTGTAAATATTTCAAATTCAAGGATAGCACTCACAATAAAAATTCTTATTATAACTTTCAAATCTCATTTCAATTACTTAAAAATAAAGCGTAACACTCACCTAATTCAAACTAGACGTTAGGAGTTTCAATTGCCCTTCGCACGATCCGCTTATTTGTCCTTCACCTACACATCACATATTCATTTAGTATAAGCTAATTTTAATTCCATAAAACTTATAACATAGCTTATAACCCACTTAATTCATTTAAACACTATTTTTCCTACAAACTTCCAAGTTCAGTTTCAATTTAACCGAGGCTTTAAAATTCTATTTTCTTTGCACAAATCCTACTTATTCTTACCTAGGAACACACCCCCCCCCCCCCCCCCATATACACGAAACCATTATTCGAAGCTTGGAATGAAAACCCACAAAATCACACCCCCTTTGGCCGAATGCATCACCTGATGGAGTGAAAAAACAAAAATCAACAATTTGTTTTTCATAAAATTAAGGATTTTGCGGAACATTGAGTTTCAAAAATGTTTTTAGAAAACTCAAGAATCCAAGATCTATAAAACAATGAAATAAAAATAATATAAAGAAATAAAAATCATATTTTTACCTTCTGTATTGATCTCTGTAGATTGTTCACCACCTTGCCTTCCTTGATATATCTCGAAACCAAGAAACAAGTGAGTGGGCACAATTATATAGAATTGTGCTCACTTACTTTTTGATTTCTTTCTAAAAAAAATCAAATTAAATCAATGATTATAAGAGGTGAGTGTTTGATTTTGGTTATACAAAGAACAAAGAAACAAATTCTTGTTCTTTGTATTTGTTGAAAAAAAAAACTTTTTCTTTTCTCTTGTTTTTTTCTCAAAAACATAAACAACAACCAAAAACCTAGATGTAGAAAAGAAACTTTTTCTTTTTATAGGCAAACAATTAGGGTTTTAATTAATCAATATTAATATTGACCCTAATCTTATTATAATTAAACTTTTGCCCCATATAATATAATTAATTCAAAATTAATTTATATTATATTTTGAAATAGAACTTGTAACTTTTAATAAATTAATTCATAATTAATTTATATCAAAGTCACTAAGAATTGGATTCAAGACCTCTTATAAAATTAATTAAATAATTATTAATTCATAATTAATAATTAAATAATTTGAATAATCAATATTATTCAAATACTAAGTGAACACAAATTTTTTGTTACTTATGTAACCTGTAATTGGACGGTCCAATTACAATATTCTATATACACGTTTCTTATAGTAAAATGAGCTATCAAGGGGACCCGATGGACCTACAGTTTTGAGCTCCAATAATATTGGAATTATTAATTAAACTCTTTAATTAAATAATTCACTATTATTAATCTTAAAGTTATTCCACTAAAAACTTAAGATTGCACTCTTAAAATTGTAGATGTTTTTTATACAATCTGAAATTTTTCAGTGTCCATTGATTTAATCACTACATATGATTTGACCCTCCACAAATAGTTCATAATTAGAGCAAGGTCAAATGTCCGTTTTACCTCTCTAATTATTTCTTGATCCTTAAGTACCATTGATTCTCTAATGAACAATATATTCATAACAACTTATGAATTTATCTTTCTGTTTACATATAAACAGAAAGTTGAGCGCTCTTATTGTTCAAGACCTGAATCAACCCTTAAGGGAACTACTTTTCTACTTCTCGCAAGAAGGAGTGGATTTCACTATTGTATAGAATGTTCCCAGCTACTTATTAAATCATATCCCCAAAGTACGAAGTTATTGATCGGGTATCTACACCGATCTCACCCATGTAAATCAAAGGAAATAACTTAACAAGCAGGAGTTCATAATACACTCAGAATTAAGATCAATTCATATATGATCATCTGGTTGATAAATATAAATCTCTAAGGTTAACGGATATTATTTAGAGACTTATATTTATCGTGGTCCAGTCCTATATAATCTTTATTATATAAGGTGCCTCCATTTCCATGTCACCACATGAATAGTCTTGGATAAGACTATCGTATCAAATACGAAAGGGACCGCAGCTGTAGATTTACCACAAATGAAGTACCCAACTTCGTTTGTTTTCTACGGACTTTTTAAATTACTTATCTTAAACTAAATCCACCTGTATATAACACTTATATACTTAGTTTGAAATTACATCAGTAATCAAGGATGTTTCTCATGATATATACGATTTTTGCAAAATATATAAATTGAATGAAATGAATATTTTATTAAAATTTATAAAACCGTTTACAATATTACAAGCTCTTAGGGCAGAAACCCCAACATCACCCAGCCCAATCCATTGGTTTTCTTTCCTCAATTCTTGCTCCATACATCTTCTTGACTCACATTTAGATCACCTGTAAAACAGTTATGAAAAATTTCAATGAACGGGTGACGAAACCTAGGAAAAATCTCATCTTTTCACTACTTTTTCCATGTCATATTTACATTATACATTCTAAAATCTTAATTCTACTTTTCTTAATGCCATACATACTTAAATATACTCACTTAATGCATTAAAATATATTCATGGAGTGATATTTCATAATTTCCATCAATACCCTTCACCTAAAGCCATAAACTATAAGTTGTCTTAATTGATTCTCAACGTATTCCTAAACTTATCCTAGGTTTTCTTAGCATGAATTCAACATGGAATCAGGCTTAATAACACCAAATAACCTTGGTTCCATACTTCCTTCAATATGCTCTTACATGGCCTATCACATAAACAAGTCATTTCATTCAATTTTTACATTTTTCTTCACTTAGGCATTTTGTCAAACACTTGGTATGCACCAAAATTCACTTAAAACTAATTCAATCAACTTAGTGTTTATTCCAAAAAAAACTCTAACACATCAACCCGAATGATTTCCAAGTAGTTTACACTTACTTTTTGTCTCATAAAATTCTACTTTAATCACACATAAAAACCTCATCAAGAATCCAACCAAATCACCAACAACAACATGTTGAAAATGGTTCAAAAAGTGATAAACTAACCTTTCTTTTAGCTTTGATCTTGCTTCTAACTTGTTTTTCTTGCTTAAGTTGGCTTGAGATCTTGATTGGAGACTTAAAAATGAATTGCACTAGCTTGGTTTCCCACTTCTCCCTTTGGCCGAACACACCCTCCATCTCTCCCTCTTGCTCTTGGCTTTGAATGTGTTTTTGTGTGTGTTTGGCGTGAAAAATGGGTGGAAATGGCTAAATGTTAATATATATACTAATCTTTCTCAAAAATGACAAGTATGTCCCTTAATTATTTAGACTTTGGCCTTTAACTCTTACTTATTCCACCTTGGCCCATGTCATGTAAACTTATCTCCATTTGATCCTTACTTCACTTTCTCTTAATCTCACTCTGACCCCAAATAGAAAAACTTATTTCATTTTAGTCCCTTATCATACTTACTATTCACTTAATATCATTTACAGTTCATTCTGAAATAAATTCCAAATTAATTCTATGATCACTCATTCATCAAATTGACTTTACATGTAAACCCTCAAATGTAATTTTATGGATCTCCTCGGAAACAATCCCTAAATAATTATTAGAGACCCTAAATAGTTCATGGAAGCGCCTAAGGGTATAGGGAACCCTTAGAGATCGATTTAAACTCAATCGGAGATTAAACGGAATGATAAAGTGGTGAACGAAATCGAGTGATTATTTAAGGTGACAAGGGACTAAATTGATGATAAGATTTAATAATTGTGGTCAAATTAGGATTAAGTTAAAAGTCAATGGAGGAGACTGAAATTTTTAAGGGACATGACTGTCATTTTTAAAGTTGATTGGGCAGGAAAAAATAAAGCCAAAAAGTTAGTTGAATCACAAAAATCAAATCGAAGACAGTCAAAGAAGCTGAACCAGAAAGAAGAATGAGAGAAAAAAAAAAGAAAAACAAAGAAGTAAAGAAGAAAAAGAAAAAGACCTCGTCGACCGATCGTCCAAACTCGCCAATCCAGTCACCTGAAGCCGCAAGATCGCCACGAACCGAGCAGACCCGAAGAGGAACTCGACACCGCGCGCGAAACCAAACCGGATCCGGGCAGAGCCGACAATGATGACGAATGGGAGCTGCCATCTTGACCGAGTAGCTGTTCCAACGCGCACAACTATAGAACCTAGCTCAAGCACGACCTGAACTCAACGCAACCAAGCTCGAAACCAAGCTCGAAATAGTGTTGCGAAGGGAGATTCACCGAGGAAGAAGGAGGCTACGCGGAGGTGAAGGAAGAAGGAGGAGATCCAGCCTAAGCCAGTCCATTTTTGCCACCAAAACAATTCCAAAATGAGCTCAACACGAAAAGGAAGAGGAGGATTTCGTGAGAAAGAAAAAGAGGTAAATGTTCAAGTTTTCAAAAGTGTTTTCGTTTAAGATTTTGTTAATGATTAAGTTGATTTCAAAGCGAATTTTGTTACAATTCGTTATTGGTTGGTTTTGAGTGAAGAATAAGTTGAGAAATAAGTGGATTAATGCCTATTGGGAGCTTAGGGAACCAAGAAAATAGTGAAAAGTTAAAGATAAAACGAATCGCGCGATAAACTAGTTTGAGGGGCCATTGTGTAATTTGGTAATTTCGAGTTTCCAAAAGTTGACGCGAACGAAAATTTACGTTTCCATACGTTGTGTAAGTGACGAGGGCGCTAGAAGAGTAGGGGCTCCGCTCGCGCCATTTTCAGTCATCAGTTTTGTGAGTGAGTTTTATTTAAAGATTTCAAAGTATTTCAAATTATTAAATTTGATTTAATAAGTAACTATTTGAGTTTATTTTAAATGCATTGATATGAGCATGAATTTAGAGCTTGAAATGATGCTATTATGTGCTTTTGCACTTACCAAAGATATTTTAGTGTTTAATGCACTAGGAAAACAAGTTTTAGTGCTTATTGCACTCAAAAATCAGATTTTGGTGCTTTATGTACTTAGAAAAGAGATTTGTGTTTTTGCACCAGAAAGTTAAAGCAAAAAGAAAAGTGTTTTCCAAACCATAAGTATACCCTCAGAGATTTTCAGAGATTCCAGATCAGATTAGACCCGACTGGTCTATCCTACATCAGTTGGCACAGTCTTGGATAGGGATAAGTCACTAACCTAGGAGGATAAGTGTTCGAGTTTATCAGTCAAGTCGTCATTACTAATGTGGGGTAGTATTTCGCGTGCTATAGTTAGCGTTGGGAAATTTCGCACATAGCCGCGAGATGTCTCAGAGCAGGCCACCTATGGTTAGCGTTGAGAAATTCCGCACATAGCCACAAGACCCCAGATTTAGGGATACTATGGTAATTTTGAAAGATATCAAGAAACATTTTTAAAAAGAAAAGAAGATTTGAGAGAAAAGAAATTTTATAAATATTATTCAAGTTATTTATGATTTACAGTTACAAGTTTTGAATTTAAAAGCATACTTGTGTTTATATATAAATTCTTTTATTTAAGTTGAGGTTTAAGAGATTTAAGTTTGAAATGTTTTAGAAACAAAGAATAATTTTCAAACGTTTTACGAGGAGAAAGTTTAGAAAATCAGATTTTCAAAGAAAAGAAAATTTTTCACTCACTGAGCTTCCAGCTCATTATTTTCTGTTTTATATAAAAACCTCCTCAGGTACTCTCAATAGGTAGCCGAGCAGTAGCATTATCTCCAGCGGGCGAGTCAGCACGACACGACATCATTTGAGTAGCTCATTTTGTTTCATCAATTATATTTTCATGTAAATCTCTTTTGAAGTATATAAGTAATTTGTAATTTGTAAATATTCGTTTGTAATGTTTTTAAATTGTTTTTGATTAAATATGGTTTATTCAATTGCGTTTGAAAGTTATTGAGTTGATTTGAAAATTAAATGCATGACTAAGGCTTTCGGGCAACCAGAAGTTGGGTTGGTGATGGATTTTAGTCGAAGTGTTGATATTTTTGTAAACAGGTTTTTCTGGAATGTCAAAAATGCAGCTGTTATGCTGTCGAAATTTTATTAGAAAAATTAGTTAAAAAAAAAAATTCCTATGCGTTTTCAGTTTCTAAAAGAAAATCAACCCAACAATCTTTTAGAAAGTATCAAAGAGTTTAGGGTTTGCTCCACTGGTTTCGCTTAGCCCGACGAGTCGGGTCTGAGAGGGATCCGTTGGGGTGCCCAACGTGACCTACCGGATCAGAGCTAGAGGTATCTGGGTCGGATCGCGTCATTACAATACTCTAATTAGATCCCTTAGGACTCAATCCATAGCTTCAAAAACAATTCAAACGGAGTTTAGGTCAACGGTATTCATAATCCTGTCCATAAGAGCGTTTTCGTCAAGTAACTTTCGGAACCTTCAGAAACTATCCAAATAGACTCATTTTTACTCCGTTTAAGTTTTATTGGATCCTACTAATTATTCTAAATATTTTCGATTTTCCAAGGTCCATCTCAAAATTTTACTATTCATCGAATACTATTCACTCAAAGATACTATTCACCCGAAAATATTACTATTCATTCGCAAATTCACTATTAATCATAAAATAAAAGTTTGGGATCCTACATTACCACATCTATTACATGGCCCTGGTCTACTCTGGATACCACCTCTGCCCTAGGACCCTAATGGTGGCCTCACGGAACCTTAACTTGATGTGGTTCTGTAACTCTGCTGCTTTCTACGAGACCACTAAGATTTGCCTCCAGTCTTAGGGGTTTTGCTGAGACCCCCTGAATACCATCCTGAACTCTGGCTGGGCTTTTGTTTCTGCCCTTGCTCTCGGTCACCTATCACAGTCCTCTCTACCCTCAAGTCTGCCTCTACTAACCACCCATACTCTCAATGCTCTGCGACTACTATATACGCCTTGATCTTCGGATTCAGGACTTGTTCGAACTTACGGCACCTATTCAATTCATCATCTACTATAAATGGTGCCACTCGTGATAGCTCGGTGAACTTCTTCTCGTATTCTTTAATTATCATATTACCTTGCATCAAGCTATAGAATTTTTCTATTTTTGCATCCCTATATGCCCTTGGGTAAAACTTCTACGTAAAATCTTCTTTAAATTTCTCCCATGTGATCGGAACAATCGCTTTTCTCTTTATAGAGTCCTACCAATCCCTAGCAGTAGCCTTCAGTAAAAATGAAGTAATAGATACTCTCTGGGGCTCAGTACACTTCATCTGCTCCAATAGCCTCTTAGTATGGTCTAACCACTCAATTGCAATCTTCGGGCCTCCCGATCCGTCATAAGCATCAGCACCTAATTTTCGTGCCCTCTCTACACTGGCGCTTGGTGCGCCCGGCCTCAAACCATGAATAACTTCAGCTAATCTCTCTATTGGATCCACTCCGGGCTCTACCACAGGTGGTTATGATGGGGCCTCTGCTTATGGATCATTCACTGACTCATTGACGTGTTCCTCAACCTTTGGTGGAACAGGTGGAGCCTCAGCTACGGCTCTCCGCGTGCGAGGACGATCGACACGATGCATGACTTACTACAATCAAAACATGCTAAATGTCATGTAATGCATGATGCCTTAAAAAAATATAGAAAAATTATGCTCTTATACCAACTTGTCGGGACCCATAATGAATCCCCCTGTGGAACCGAATGGGAGTCCTGAAACACCCCAACGAAACTCAATCGAACCCTTACTTTGCCTCGAAAGGGTCTCGTAGAGGTACCGCTCTTACTTAAAATTTCTTTTCTCACGAAAACGTGTATAAAGTTTTTTTTTTTTTTTTTTTTTAGTGTACATTTTAAAACCGGCTTATAAAAATTTTGGCAACACAACGACTGTTTTTCTAAAAATTCCACCCTGCCAAAGTTTAAGAAATTTGAACACTTCTATAACAACGAAATTCTCAACTTCTGGGCCTCAGGCCCTCTTTTTCGTTTTCCACAATTCACCACAAACATGCTTAATTTACAAGAAAACTTGAAAATCATTTCATTTACATAAAACTACGCTATACTCCTCAAAATATAATATTTACAAAATATACATGAAATTATGATTAGTTATGCATGATCATGATGTTTCAATATAAACTAGTGCAGTTGCATCATGTCTTTAGCCCACCTACACGTCCAACAAAGCACCCTCTGATGGACGGCTCGTACCCGTACCTCGGGAGGATTTTCAAAAACATGAAAAGAGTGGTGAGTATTTAACTCAATGAATGGGTAACTTTTTTAAGCTATAATATTACTTTCTAAATATATATCCTCCCAAAGTAATTTGGAAAACTAATAATTTCTTCATAACCTTTATAAAACTGTAAAACTCGCATAAAACATATAAATATTTCTTTATTGCTCGAAAATTAGTAATAACTTTCGTAAAATATTAACTTTCTCGTTCTCTAACTTCACGTCTACTGACGTGCTTTTTCCTTTTTAAAACTCGCCAAGGCAACCCAGGGAAACTTTTCCTATCCTGACGGAATTTCTCATCACCACTAGGATTTGGTAATGCTACCATGTGTAGTCACAGATGTGGGAAACTTTGGGGTCACGATCCCCCCACAACATCAGGTAGATTTACACTACCATATACGTGTAGAGGGCAACACACTGACTCAAACCCCCAAGTTAGTGACTCTTCCAACCATCTTGCCATGCACGCATATAGTACTTCGGCCGGGTATACTAGGGATTAGGGTAAACCACAGACATTTATAAATCCTTTTGACATACCTTAAAATCTCACTTGCACTATGTATAAAAATATATTGATTTAGTTCTATCTTTCTAAGATAAAAGCCTAAAATTTTATAAATTTCTTTAGCATGTCTCTCTTATGCATATATTCACTTGATATACTAAATTGCTATACAACTAAAATATATATACAATTACAAATTAAATTTGGAAACTTACATGCATTTAAAAAAAAAAACACTAACATGCTAAAATGTAATCAATTCAACAATTTTTAACTTGGATATACAATCAATACTTGCAAGCATAAGTTATCAACTAATAAAACTCATAAAAACTTTTAAAATAACCACACTCACAACTTGCTTCCAACTAGTAAACCACTCCTTCAAATTCTTCCTTTGTCCTTCACTCCACCCAAGCACAATTTTTCACTTAGAATTTATATGTACATCCAACTAATAAACTCAATTTATTATTTAAATCATAACCCTTCAACTTGGCCAATTGAATTTGATATATATACACATGATTTTCTTTTTTTTCATTTTTCTTGATTCCAACCAACTTAAACACATATAATTTAGCATTAAACTCCATCAAAATCATCAAACATAAATGGAATCAAGAATTGAACACAAGCTGAATTTTTTTCACTTAAAAGCATATCATCCATTTTCTCTTGTTTTCTTCACACCTATTAACTTAAATCCATGCCAAAACATCATACAATTTTACCAAGGCATCAAAATCACTTCAAACACACATAAACCCCAATCTAACCATTATACTAGTATGAATCCATCCATCATCCATTTCATTTTCTTTCCACAAATCAACTTAAAATCATGTGAAATCTCATATAAATTCTTCAAACATAAAAAATAAACCCCATTATATCACCAAATTCCTCATGGCCCCACATACACACACTACACATTCAAATCATTTTCTTTCATTTCCACGATCATCAACCACATCAAAATTCATGGTATATAAACTAACATCCTAAACAACACCAATTCACATTCAATTCAAGAGTTCCTTTTCATTAGAATGCTTACCAATTGGTCTTGGGTCCCTAGATTTGTTTTCCTCCAAGTTTGAAGCCTCCAAAACTCTAAATCCATGCATAAAAGGTTCATCAATCACCAAAACCAAAAGTGGACAGCACTGGACAACTCTCCAAATTTTTTTTTCACACAATCACACCATGAAAACTCAATCCTTACCTCTCCAAATCACTTGATTTTTGTTGAATAACTTCCCTAGACTTGTTCACAACCTTTTGGGAGCTTGAAATTTGTTTGAAAATTGTAAGCCCTTGATGTTTATTTATGATTTCCATATGATTTCCATAGTAACCAACTCTGAGTGATATTTTAAGACTCTAAGAGACTAATGGAAATGTTATAAAAGTATATAGATTGATTTAGCTCCAACTGTAGACTAAGTTAGTATAAGGGTAATTTGGTCATTGTCATTAGAAAGTTATAAGTTAATGTGATGTATGGACTAAAGTGAAACAAGTTGACATGATTAGGGGTCAAGATGAGATAAGTAAGAGTTTAAGGATGATAAATCAATCAATTAAAGGCCAGGATGGAATAAGAAATAGTTAGGGACCAAGAAGCAATTATTTAAGGGACAAGATGGTCATTAATGGAATTGTTATAAATATATAAGCAACACTTAGTGAAAATTGAGAGAAGTTCACGCCATTCACAAACAAAGAAAGAAGAGAGGAACATGAGGGCGAGTAGAGAAGCAATCGGCCAAGAGGGAAACAAGTGATCAGGGTTGGTTTCAATCAATTTTCACATCTCCATCAATCAACCAAGCTTTCCTAAGCTAGATAATCAAATTTGAAGCAAGGAACAAAGCCAATCAAGGTTAGTTTACTCACTTTTAAGCTTGTGGTTGTGTTGGTTTATATTGGTTACTTTGATGATGTTTAAGTTAGTTTTGATGGGAGGTTTTTATCTAAGTTGAGAGATGATTCATTTGAGATTGGAAAGCTTGTGTAGATGGCATGGAAACCTACTAAGATTGATGAGCTAGGGTTGGCATGAGATAGATTATAAGTTGGTTTTGGATTGGAAACTAATTGAATGGAACGTAGGCTAGATGTTTGATGAAATGTCCAAAAGAATCACTATCAAAATTTTTAAGGAAGTGAACTTGGCATGTGTTAGGGTGTGTAAGGCTATAATGGGAAATATGGGAACCCAATGTAATTGAGGTGTTTTAGGCATGATTTCATGATAATTAAGTGACAAATAAATCTATGGAAATGTTAGAATTTAATTGGAATAACTTACATTGTATTACATTGTAAGACATCTATGAAGGGCGTTATGAGTTGTCATCAAATATCACTTCTTTTACATGTTGAAATGAATTGTATGAGTAAGTTTGAGTGTGTATAGCACTAAGGAAAAGAAAATTTAAGTTTAGAAGGAAACATGTGAAAATGCCCCCTAAAAACGGATGAAAAAGTGAGGTTTTTCTTAGGTTTTGATATCCGAACGATGAAATTTTTCAGAGCCACTTTATGAGTGATCAAAAAACAAGTCGAGAAGGTGTGTGGAGGAAGAAAGAACTGAAGCACAACCCTAGGTAGGGCTGTGCATACCATTCAGCCTAAGGGGGTCAAAAATTGACCACTTTTCGTTTCGAGCTTCGAATGATGATTTCGAGCATATGGGCATGTTCCTAGGTGACAATAAATAGGACCATAGAAAGAAATCGAAATTAGAAAGCTTTGGTTGAGTGGAAACCGTGTAGAGAAGCTTTTAGGCATAATAGGGTTTAATGAAGTTAGTTGGGTTATAAGTTGTGTAATAAGTTTTGTGAAGCTTTATTTAGTGTGTTCTAAGCATAATTTTGAAGTGTAGGTGAGGGAGAGGCTAGTGAAGCCGATGAGGACCGTTGAAGCCCATTTCGGAAGTTGAAATTTAAGGTGAGTATTAATGAGATTTTTATAAATATTTGATGGTTTTCAGTGTTTTAACCTTTTTATAAGTTGTTTTGTCATGTTGTGTTTTGATATGAGCATTGTTTGGTATATTCTATTTGATATGAGAAAATGAAATTTTCGTGATTTTATGAGTATGAACTTTCCTTGAAATAATGTTTAAGGTTTTAAGCGTTATTGGCTATTGAAACGATGTTTTATGGATAATTAAGTGAAAATGAAGTTTAAAATTTTAAATGATTTTTATATGCTTATTTAAGTTTTCAAAGGCCAATTGTTTACCCACCTTTGTAAGACATATAGACCCGGCCGATACGTCCCATACGTGTATGGCAAGGTATGGGAGGGATTACGTCACTAACTTCGGGGGGATAGAGTCCGTTGTGTCACTTTTATGTGTGTGAGATGTTATCTTACGCTACGTATTGCAATGTAATATTCCGCACGTGGTGTTTAGATGTCTTTGTAAGTGTCACAGATGGTGTTTGTAGCTAAATCGCCTCGTGACTCCACGTTCTCGTGGTTGTAAGTTTTAATGGGTAACATTGGTGCATTTCTAAAGATAAAAGAAAGTTTGAAAATTTACTATGGTTATACAATCTCAATTTCTTGTTGAAAGGAATCATTATTACCGTTTTTAGTTTTGTATAATGTTTGATGTTTCCTAAATTTTATTGTAAGTTTTAATTATTTTCTATATTGGTTTCTATGTTGGTGATTGTATGATTTCATGATGTTAAATATGGAAATTTTATGAAATTTTTAGTTGATCAATCAAGTAATTAAATTTCATTTTTAATGTTTTAAGGAGGTATTTTACCAATAAATATGATATTGATTTATAACTTATGAGCACTCACTGAGCTTCATTAAGCTCACTCTTTTCCGTTTTATTTCAAAAACCTCATCAGGTGCTAGCGCAGGTAACTGAAGCACGACATCCCCTCCATGGAATTAGGTAGGCGCAAATCCGACAATTGCTTCTGTTGCATTATCATTTTGCATGTATATGAAAGTTGAAAAACCACTCTTTTTGATGCATGTTATGACGTGTTTTGAGTGGTTTTTGAATTGAGATTTGTTACTCATATGCACTTAAAGATGTATAAGGTTTTGTAAGGGTTATTTATGTTATGAAGTATATTTATTTTTCTAAGCTATTTGTTTATAAGAATTAAATTTTTACCTTGTATTTTATTGTTATGGTTTACATGATTTATGGTATGGAAATGGAAATGAAATTTTGAAATATGCTTGTGAGAGAAGTTGGGTTGGATAATGAAAATAGTTGAAGTGTATTTTGTTTTACAGGTATTTTGGGAAATGTAAGAATTATAACCGTTATGCCATCGGATTTTCATTTGAAAAAGAGAATAAAATAAAAAAAAATAAATCAACCCATTTTAGTCTTTAAAAGTAATGGAATATGAAAATGTTTTAAGGGTTTGCTCCGCGGGATTCCTTTGACTCAATCAATGAGGTTAGGAGGATTTCGTTGGGGTGCCAGACAGAGCCCTTCGGACGTAAGTACGGTAAGGTTCGGATTGGGTCCTATCAAAAATGGCTTGAAAAGAGATGAAATAAGCTGCTATTCTAGGGGTCTCTTCTGCACTACGGGACTGTTCTAGTTTTCTACTTCAGCTGAAAGTCTCTGCATCCTTCTGCAAATTTCTAGCCCTTTCTTCACTTATTTATACCCATCATTTAGCTAACTAATTGCCCCTCAATTTTGACATATAATTACACTTCATGCCTTTAACTTATCTTGCCCATTTTGCCCTTAAACTATCACCACAATGTCAATCATAGCCTTGGTCACATTTGTTTACATTTTTATAAGTTCAATTATCTCTTGCTTTCTCACTTTCCTTCTTCTAAATTTTCTCTAGAATCATTCACTTATATAATCCTCATTTTACTTGACCAAAATACCCTTAATCTATCCTCCAATTAACCATTAACTCTTAGTCATATGTGTTTGCATGCTATTAGTCAATCATTTAATCCATTCACCTCTAAATAAATTCTAAAAAAATTTCCATGGTCATCTAATTATCAAATTGACCATTCAATACTCTAATTGGGTGTCTTAACTCTCTATTCCAGGCTTTGAAAAAAATTCAATTGGATTTAAAATCATCCATAACTCTTATTCTTCCAACAAGGGTATTTTCGTCCAACTATTTTCGGAACTCTTAAAATCTACTCAAACGGACTTATTTTTACTCTATTTCAGTTTTATTAGATTTCATTACTCATTCTACAATTTTTCGATTCTTCGGGATCTATCTCATAAAATCACTATTCGTACCGTTACTATTCACTCATAATTACTATTCATAAGAAAAATTTTATTTTTCCTAAAAAAGAAAAAATTATGGGTTCTACATACTTACTCAAACATACTCATTTAATACATTAAAACATGCACATGAAGTAATATTACACAATACTCATCAATGCCCTTCATTTGAGGACATAAAAGACAAGTTGCCGAAATGACTTTCTAATATTTCTATTAACTTATCCTAGGTTTTCTCATCATAATTTTAACATGAGATCATGCTTAATAACACCAAATAACCTTGGTTCCATACTTCCTTCAATACGCTCTTACATGGCCTTATCACATAAACAATACATTTCATTCAATTTTTGCATTTTATTTCACTTAAGCATTTTGTCAAACACCTTACCTACATCAATTTTAATTAAAACAAGCTTAATCCAACTTAGTTGTTTGTTCCAACAAAACCCTAACACATCAACCTAACATAGTTTCCAAGTAGTTTACATCTACTTTTTGTCTCATAAATTTCTACTTAAATCATACATAAAAACCCATACCAAAAACTCAACCAAACACCACACAAACATCATGAACAACATCATGGAAACAACTTAAAAAATGATGGAATCTTACCTATTTTTGGCTTTGATTTTGTTCCAAGCTTATTCTTCTAGCTTGGTTTGGCTTGAGATCTTGATTGAAGGCTTAAAATGGCATGAAAATCGCTTGGTTCATCTTGCTCCCATGCATGGCCGAAATCACCCTTTTGTTTTCCTTCTCTCAGTTTTGCTTCTTTGATTTTGTGTGTGTTTGTATGTTTGGTGAGAAATGAAGAAGAAATTGACTAATTCAATATATTTATACTTTAACGATTCCATAATGACCATCATGTCCCTTAATTAATTAGATTTTTTCCCTCAGCTCTTACTTATTTCACCTTGACCTATGTCATGTAAACTCATTTCATTTTGATCTATAAACTTCTATAATTATCCATTCAGTTGTCTTTAATCAATTTTAATTAATCTCAACCACAAATTTAGTCAAAATATGACTATTAGGTGTTAATCCATCATTGGTCCATCAATAATCACATGGATTCTGCTTTTAGAATGGGTTTAATATAATAAAATCTCATTTATACCCTTAACGTTAAAAATTAATACAATTCATTCCGAAATAAATTCCAAATTAATTCTATAATCACCCATTCATTAAATTGACTTTACAATACTTTAATTAGATCTCTTAGGACTCAATCCATGGCTTCGAAAAAAAATTCAAATGGAGTTTAGGTCAACAGTATTCACAATCCTGTCCAATGAGACGTTTTCATCGGAGAACTTTTAAAACCTTCAGAAACTATCCAAACAGACTCATTTTTACTCAATTTCAGTTTTATTGGGTCCTACTAACCATTCTAAATATTTTCAATTTTTCAGGGTCTGTCTCAAAATTTTACTATTCATCGGATATTATTCATCCGTAGATACTGTTCATTCGAAAATATTACTATTCATTCGTAAATTCACTGTTAATCATAAAATGAAAGTTTGAGATCCTACACCTTTGTATTTTTATATCATAAAATGTTAGACTTCTTAGTAAAGCCTATCTCTTCTTCAAAAGTCTAAAGCATTGCTCAATCACGTTTCAAGCACTTAAGTGCTTTATATTAAACAACTTTTGTGGTAAAGTTGGTGTCCATTATTAAAGTCATTAAGATGGTAACATTGACCTCTAAATGATCCAAGAAAAAAAGACCTCATTAGAATAGCCTCAATCAACCAAGTAATAATAACCTATGAACAAATATAAGATATATCATAAGAATCTAATTTACACTATACAACCTTTGAAGATAAAAACAAATGATTGTTGGATCTATCTACCGATAAGAATTTTTAAACCATTCCTTCTAGTTACAGTATCTCTTAGAACACGTATATTGTGACTTGAACCTTCCCACCCCAATAGGACATATATGAATTGCATATCTTGTGAACAAACTCACAATACATTTGTTGCGATTTCATTTTTCCTAATTTTATATCTTAGTTTGTCTACCTCTAAAATAAGAACCTTTTATATATGTACCATCAAATGCTCCCAAGCAATTCTACATTACAAGATATAAAAACTAATTATTTTATATAAACAAGTATATGTAAAATTTAGGCTTCGAACTAGCTATCATACATACCTTAAACCATTTCCACTTCCGATCAGTTGAATTCTCTATCACTAGCTCAGTATTTCCCAAAATTCTTTTTGACATCTAATCATTGCTTTTAAGCATTCATTTCAAATTTACTCATAAAATTAAAACTAACCACTCGATTCTTCAAATGATGTACTAAAATATACAAAAACATCGCAAGCATCTCTTCGACGGATACGTTTGTGGTGCCCACTAAACGCTTATTCTTACAAAGAAGTCTACATAATTTTTGAAATGTTTATCTATCCATTCTTAATTGTGATAAACACTTGACATCACTTTCATAAACCAATTCATACAAAAATTTCAATTGTTTATAAACTCTAAAAACCGATTTTGAACTTTCCAATCTTTTTTCATAACTTATAAACATATGAACACATAATAGCTCAAACAGTCATAATCATCTGCAACATCATAATAAGTTCTTATATAACAACAAAAATTCTTTTCTTTCTTGCTAACACACGCGTCATTCTTGTACATAAACATACACATTTTTAAAGAAAATTAAAAACTTGCAGTGACAATGGTGACAGTAAAGAAACAAATTTAAAAAAAAAAAACATATACAAAATAGAATGACAAGAATGGTGACTACAACGACAACAACAAATAGAATAAAGAACTAATCAAAATAGGTTTTTTGGTGGTTGAGTGGGTTGATAGGTTGGATGGAAAAATTCTACAAACACAACACAAGCATAGTATGACCATCACACTAACCAAGCATTAATTAATGCAAGGCACATATGATAGGGTTAGCAATAATAATAATAATGAAACTAGAATGGGTTTTTAGTTTTCTTTTTTAGTTGTAAATTTTTTATGGTATATATATTACTGTGTCTTCATGTTTCAAGAACATATGAATATAATATGCATAGTACATATAAATATAATATATAAATATAGATATAATATGCAAACCCTAATGTGTTGGTAATAATAATTAACAAATTGGGTTTTTCAATAGTAAATATGAAAGAATTCATAGCATTATATAAATGCAATAAAACAGTAAAACGGAAACCGAAAGCGTACCCGTTTCTACGCAGCGGAAATTGCCCTGGATCCTGGATTGTTCAACTGGTCGGATTCCAATCACATAGACGGAAAGGAACCTCAAATCACAGTGTAATTTGCCTTGCCATTTGTTTCTCTTTTCTCTCATATGTGTAGTATGATGTATGTATGGTTTCTGGAATTGATTTTCCATCATCCTCTAAACAAATGAAATTCCTCAAGAATTTATAGAGGTGGCGGTTATTTTTGATAACCGTCAGTAACCGCCAGTAACCGCCAATAACCGCCAGCGGTTATTCAATCTTATCCAATTCAAATATATTTGGATCAGGTCATGGGTTTGGATCATCTTGGGTGGACCCGACCCAACAACCTAATAATCCAACATCTCCCACTCACACAAGATGAGTCAAATAGAACTCACAGAGAAAACACTGGTGACCCCTTTATGATAAGGAGTACAGACATTCATACAGGCAAATACACCGTGTGACCTATGAACAATAATATATACAATGTGGCTTGTCTTTCAAATCTCAATTGTACTGCTATACAAGAGATTGTAAATTTGTTCATTATAATATCCTAGATTTAATATAATTTTATTTGCTTGAGCATATTTAATCCCTTAACATGCTCAATCCTCCAATATTCCATATAATCACAATTGCAATTCCAAATTGCAAATTGTCGCGACAAGTAACTATAGGAACAAAATAAAATTCATTAAATCTTCCTGTCTCACTTTCGTCTCTCGGTCAACAAAAATGACTGACATCATAGTAATGTCCCATGGGCCGCATTATCATGGCCATAGAAGACACACTAATGATACAAACATCACCTCATTACTTTGAGACAAAGTGAACAGTCATTGAGGACATAGGTAGAAATTTTATACAAACTTCAATGGAACTTACACAATGAGCAATCAGGGATAAATTCACTCATTTTCCATGTCGGTCACTATAAGCACACGCAGTATGAAACACATGTTACAGTGAATCTTATCCTTTAATAAGGACGCGTATGTCTTTTATATTGAGATTATTCACTGTACAGATCTTAGTTCAGACGCTATTCTAGCGCCTAACCTGAGTTCCAAAGCTTGCCTTTTTGGCACCTATTATCGAGAAACTCACATCTGACTTAATCAGGTTCTCATGATGGTGGGGATACATCATGAACGGTTCAATAATTAATTTTAGGTAGAACCTCATCTTGACTACAGTCAAGGCGATATTTCATATATTTCAAGCCCTTAAGAGAACAACTTCATTTTTATTCTCTAAAAATATATGTGTCTCATCTTAGCTTGCTCTCCTAACAACCAAGGCGATTGTACGTGTAAGAATACCAATCTCAAAACCTGACGACATACTTTCATATATAATCTATGTGAAATGAATATGTGCTAGCTTTATATAACCAAAATGACGTATCTAATCATAAAACAGATATAACTTAATGTAACAATTATAACATCGCAATCTACACAAACTCAAAGATCTAGTAAGTGACATAAATATATCTCTTATCACAGCTTTTGTGAGTGGATCCAATATCATCTCATGTCTAGATGCATACTAAATCGTTACATTCTTATCATCATTATATCCTTAACGAAATCGTACTTAGTCTCTATGTGCTTCGATTTACTGCGATATTTCGTATCTTTAATATAGACAATTGATGTCTACCTATCACAGTATGCAGTAACTGACTTTTTTTACATTAATTTTGAATTCAGATTCTTCAAGAATCTCTTGAGTCAGACTGCTTCCTAGACTACAACTGAACATGCTATGAATACAGCTTCCATGGTGAACAGCATAATGCATGATAGCTTATTGTTACTCCAAGAGATAGCACATTGGTTGAGCAGAAAATGCATAACCAGATGCAGATTTTCGTTTATCCAAATCACCTCACCTATCAGCGTTTAGATACTCAATTCAACGCGTATTACCACCTTGATAATACAGGGAGTAATCAGCAGTCCCTTTCTAAAATTCTTTTCACAGCAATCTAATATTTCTATTTAGGATTAGATTGATATTTACTATTCAGTCCAACTACATAGCAAATATCAAGTCTCGTACACATCATAACATGAATGAGACTTCCGATGGTACTAGAATAAGGATTCTTTCAATTCTTTCACGCTTTTATGGAGTCTTGGGGCATATTTCATGACAAAGAGTTTGACCATTTTGAGATGAGATTACCCATAGGCTTACAATCAGCCATATAGAATCGTTCGAGAATCTTTTGATGTATGGCTCTTGTGACGAAGCCACAATTCTCCTTAAACGATCTCTATTGATTTTAACTCCTAAAATATAGGTAAAATCTCTCATATCTTTTATCTTGAAAGTTGAGAATAACCATCACTTTATGGTTACATTGAACTCATTGTCATTTTCGACCAATAGAATATCATCCACGAGTAAAGATAGTATTATTAACTTATCTTTTACCAGCTTAACATACATACAACGGTCCTCTTTGGTCATCTGAAATCCATAGGATATAATCTCCTCATGGAAATGGAGGTACCATTATCTGGAGAATTGTTTCAAGAATTGTTTCAAGTCATAGATCAATCTCATGAGCTTACATACTTTCAGCTCTTGATCCTTTTTTTGAAACAAAATTCACTGACTGCTCCATGTCAATTTCTTTCTCCAGTTCTCCATTGAGAAATATTATGTTTACATCCATCTGATGCAATTCTAGGTTCATGTGTGTAAGATAGCTAATATAAGGCGGATAGAAGCAAACCTTACCATAAGGGAGAAGGTTTCTTCATAGTCTATACTCTTTTGTTGAGTATATCATTTTTCTACTAATCTCGCCTTGTATCTCTCTATTGAGCCATTTTCCTTACAATTGATGCGGAGAACCCATTTGCTTCTGATGGATTTCCAATCAGACGATAATTTAACCAAGTCCCAGACATGGTTGCACTCCATTGACTTCACCTTTTATTGTATGGCTTTAATCTAAAAATCTCTAGCAGGTGAATTGAGAGTCTCATTCACATTCTTTGGCTCATCACAATTATGTGAAGCAAGCATAAAAGTTTCTCATCAATCTCAAATTAACGATAAGGAATAATCTTACAGTTACTTCTACGAGTTGATTTATTTGAGGACACTAACTTGTTAGTCCATTCGCTCCCACTGGGAACAAATGAATAAACTATTCCAATAACTTTATCACTCCCACTAGGGATAGAGTATTCAAATAACTCTCTATCTTCCTCTAGTTGAGTGTTCGGATATGAAACATCATCCGAATCGTTCAACTCGTAACATTGAAATTCTTTTTCAACTTCACCTCTACTAGGAAATTCATTCTCTAAGAATTTCACATCTAGTGACTCTGATTCAGTAATGCTTCCATTTGAGTTTTTTTCTATGAATACATATCATTTTTGAGTGCTTGGAGTATCTAATAAAGATACACTTATTTCTTTTAGCACCCAACTTTTCATATTTATTAAAAAAAATATGCACATTTCATGCACACCCCCATGGTCGCATATAAGTGAGTTCAGGTTTTCTACCTGTCTATAATTCATAGGATATGGAAGTTACTGATTTGGTAGTGACCTTATTCAGAATGTAAGCAGCTGTTAATAGCGTATCTCCCAGTAAGATACTGAGAGGTTTGCTTATGCAATCATAGATCTTACAATCTCTAATAATATTTTATTCCTTCTTTCCGCTACACCATTTTATTGCGGAATCCTAGGAATGGTCGACTGTATATCAATACCTTTATCATGACATAATGTCTCAAATTATTCAGAAAGATATCTTATCCTTGGTCAGTCCGCAAGACCTTAACAGTTCTATCTAACTGATTCTCCACCAAGTTTGGAGACATTCTAGAGTAATCTAATACTTCAGATTGATGGGAGATCAAATAGATATGACCAAAACATGTAATCATCTATGATTGCTATAATTTCTAGCTCTCACATTTATTGGTCCACAAATATCAGAATGAATTAACTATAATTGATTCTCAGCCTCAATTCCTTTTCCAGATGGTTTTCTAGTTGTTTTTTCTGCTAGACAACTTTCACATAAAGGCAAATCTATCGTATTGAGAAAATCTTAAAATTCCTCTTTGGGCAATCTATTCATTTGATTCTGGCCCATATGCCTTAGTCTAGCATGCCAAGTATGAACATCAATATTGGCAACATCAGTAAAAGTGATTAATGAAAAACAATCATCGCATTAATAGTACCATTAAATTTGGTATTTAATACGATAAAACCATCCATCAGATATTCGGTGCCTAATCTCACTGAATTTAGATAAATCTTCAAACAGTTGCTATGAAAAGTTAAATTATATCCTAAACCTAGAAGGACAATTATAGGGACAAGATTCAGTCGAATCTTCGGAGCATACAGGATATCATGAAGATACAGCACTTGGCCACCTCGTAGAATCACTTTGTAGGTGCCAATATATTTTAAGTTGTTCTCCATATAGATCCATTTTGTTCCTCGGCTGATCCGATGGTACTCTACAAATGCTCCCCTATTTCTAGTCATATAATTCGTGGCTCTTGAGTCTCCTTCTTATGCTCAATGCATTTACGAGTGAAATGACCCATCTTGCCACAGTTGAAATACTTTAACTAACTCTTGTCCTTTCTTGCATTACCATGTTTAACCTTCTTGTGTTTTCCGGTCTCATCCGTGTTGGATTTGGGATTCTCTTTCCCTTTCTTCCAACTTATATTCTTTCCTCCCTTCTTGCGCTTAGAGTCTAATCCTTTACGCATATTGAACTTAACCAAATAAAGCTAACCCAAAGAATTGGCCGCCTCTAGGCGCTTATCTTCGAGTTTAACATGAAGTGAGATATCATCAAACGTCTTGATGTTATCGTTGTTGGCCAAGTTGATTTATCATATTTTTCAACTATTTGGGAGAGACCGGATCACCACTTATACTTACTGCTCACTAGTTAAGGCATGGCCTGCGGATTTCAACTCATGTATCATGTTTGACTTCTCTCACAGATGTTTCAATAGGTTGAAATCCCAACGCTTCTGATAAGTATCAAACTTGATTGTGAATCTCCTTAGCTTAGCGGTTGATGTCCCATCACATTTGCTTTTCAAAGTCAGCCAAATGTCTAGTGCCGTCTATATTCTTTGTTCGCGCACATGTGGTCATCAGCCATACAAGACAACATCATTGTACGAGCAATGTTGTTTTTTATCTTAAAAATGCCTGATAAGCCTCAACATCTTGTCTATATTGAGCAAAAGTACCATGTTTCGGTTTGACCATGGTATTGGTTATGGTTTCGAGGGTTTCTTACTCCTCTAGGATATACTGAATTTTATGGTGTCAAATATCATAGTTATCACTATTTAATTTGTCACCTTTATTCAATTTAACAACTATTATTATCGAAGCACATACTATTGTCTCAAATGACATTTATTCTACTAAGAGACCTTTGATCTATATTTGTCTACGTCTATACTAGCACATCTACTATCATTTACTAAAAATATTGCAGCAACTATACACTCATAAATATGATTAAAGAATCTTTGGACAGGAATCGAAAAAATAGTCAAACTACCCATCATCATCCAACTTCCAAATATTCATTAAACCATATATATAAGTGTTTTGCGCAAAACAGTCCTAATATCATTTTCTAAAGATTTTAGGACACCCACAATTTAAATAGCATCATTTGAGATATTTATATTCTCAGACATCTCTTAATCGGAATCTTTATGACCTCCGTCATTTTATTGTCCAAGATATATATATATTTATCTCAAAATCCTACTAATCATCTGAGATTTATATAATCTCAAGGTACTGGTCAATATTTGAGATATCAATAATCTCCTCGTTATCTGATAGCACAATGATCATAATCACATCATCAGATAACTCATCGTCAGAATAAGTTGACCCAGTCCCATAAAATTGCATGGCGTAACCTAAAATATAAACATTTATACATGCATGATAATTTTAGGCCAAACAAAATTTAATATAAAAATTAAAAAATTTTTAAAATCTACTCCCTATAGAGTGAAATCAATCAAATAAAATTATTTCACTCACAATTCGAGCAAATAATTAATTTGGGATGAGAAGAGGAGCAAAAAATAGGAAAATAAAATTTTCGCCGGAAATCTCGCCGGCGGCAACCGTTGACGGCGGCGCGTGAACGCCACGCGCCGATAAGCCCGCCACGCGCCAGCAACCGTGGCCACGCGCCACCCGCGCCAAGACGCGCCTCGCCCGCCCGCTGACGTCATGTAGACACGTGTCGCCCTTCAGCGAGACATGTCTTCGTAAGCTACACGTGTCCCCGTGACATGTGTCGTGTTGTGATTGAGCCACGTGGCACGATCTACATGCCACACGTGTCACAACGTCCGCTTTCCACACGTCGAGATCTTAACGGTTCATGATTCACACGTGTATAACCCTATGTCTCCCACGTGGCGCACATGCGGCGGTCCACGCGTCATCATTCAGCCATTCAACGTTCGCCACGTGGCGTAACTGCTGCGGTTGCGCACGCGTGTCGCCCGCGTGGTGCTTGCGTGGCTGGAGGCGGATAGGCCCAGCGCGTCACTCGCCGGTATGGCGCGTGTATTACACTCGCCAATTTGTTTTTTTTTTCTCCGACGACCGTACTCCCTCCAGATTTCAACCCCAAACTTGTTTTGATTCGTTCTCCTTCGTTTTACAATGAAATTTTGTGATTCAAATTGCTAAAGATTCGTCTTGAAGTCTAGTTTCTTATAAAATTTGAATTACACAAAATGGAAGTTTAACGAGGGAGATATCATGCATGGAAGTTTCGGGGTTCATATTTCAATATCTTAGTTTTCAACCCAAAAATCAAGTTTCATGGCAATTTTAATTGTACAACCAAGATAAATGACCAGCAAACAACCTTAACGGGGCTCTGATACCAATGAAAGAATTCATAGCATTATATAAATGCAATAAAACAGTAAAACGGAAACCGAAAGCGTACCCGTTTCTACGCAGCGGAAATTGCCCTGGATCCTGGATTGTTCAACTGGTCGGATTCCAATCACATAGACGGAAAGGAACCTCAAATCACAGTGTAATTTGCCTTGCCATTTGTTTCTCTTTTCTCTCATATGTGTAGTATGATGTATGTATGGTTTCTGGAATTGATTTTCCATCATCCTCTAAACAAATGAAATTCCTCAAGAATTTATAGAGGTGGCGGTTATTTTTGATAACCGTCAGTAACCGCCAGTAACCGCCAATAACCGCCAGCGGTTATTCAATCTTATCCAATTCAAATATATTTGGATCAGGTCATGGGTTTGGATCATCTTGGGTGGACCCGACCCAACAACCTAATAATCCAACAAAATAAAAAACCTGCAACAGTAATGGTGACAGTAAAGATACAAATTCATACAAAAGCATATACAAAATAAGATGACAACAATGCTGATAAACGATAGAGAGAATAATTTATTTTTTTTTAAAGCAAATAAAAAACTTGCTTCAAACAAATACAAATAATCCACTAACCAACTTCAATTGACGATAAAAGATGGGGAGACATTGTTGATGAGAGCAATAATGACTACAACAACAATAGCAAAGACAGAACTTATCAAAATAAGTGTTTTTTTAATTTTTTTAACTAAGAGGTATAAAAGACTTTTTTTTAACTTTTCAAAGGGAATGGGAATGGAAATGAGATTCCTATGTGGGGTGGGAGGAATGGGATTATCATTCCTTAAACCCAAATACATGTCGAATCCACAATTTCATTTTTATTACAGATTGATTTTAGAGCAAATAAACACCAACAATCATTCACATTCTCTAATCTATCAAGTAAACACACCATCAAACTTGTTGGATTTGGGATTCCATTTCCTTTCTTCTAGTTCTTGTCCTTAATGTTATCATTATAAGCCATGTTGATTTCATGTTTTCTCAACTGTGTAGGAGGGATCGTATTATTGCTTGTACTTGTTGTTCATCTGTTAATACAGGGCCCAATAGACTTCAACTCATGAATCATGTTTAACATCTCTCCTAAATGCTACCTCATGTTGTCCTTTCAACGCTTCTGATAAGTGTCAAACTTAATTGTAAGCCTCTTTAATTTTGTGGTTGATATTCCACCAAATTAGTCTTAAAGAGTTGGCCAAATGTCCTGTGTCGAAAAGGTATCCTTCATAGGCACATATAAGGTCATTAGTCATATTGGACAGTATTGTTATCTGAGCAATACTATTCTTTTTCTTCTAAGCCTGATAAGCCTTAACATCCTTCATGTGTTAAGTAGAAGTACCATGTTCTGGTTCAACCATGATATTAGTTAAGGTTTCGATGGTCTCTTGTTCTTCTAAGATGTACTTATGGTGCTAAATATCATAGTCATCACTATTCAATTTGTCAACCTTATTCGGTTCAACAACTATACTTTTCGAAACAGATGTCATTTCTTGAAATGACATATATTCTACTTAAAGACTTATGATTTATATCTTTTTACGTTTATACTAGCATATCCACTATCATTTCACTAAAATATTGCAACAACTGTAGACTCATAAATATAATAAAAGAATCTTTGGACATGAAACGAAAAAATAGCCAAGCTACTTACCATCATCCATTTCAAATATTCATATTACCATATATATAAGTGTTTCGTACAAAATAGTCCTAACATCATTTTTCAAAAGATTTAGGACACCCGTAATTTAAATGGCATTATTTATAATTAAGTAAAAAATAAACAAAATAACACTTCATTAATAATGAAGAATATCCAGTAAATTTCAATATCTATAAAATAACCAATATTCAAGAGGGGTAAATCTAAAATCCTCCCATAAAATGGTAAATAATCTTAGTTTACCTAAACTTTTCAAAATATTAACTGAAAAGCCCCCTACCATCAGCCAAAAGCAGTTTTCATCCAAACTTTTAGTGATTTTATGATAAAAACAATAAAATACAAAAATGCCCTTACTATATTGAAAAATTAAAAATAAAAACTAAAAAATAAATCAATTACCAAACTACCCTTTGATAACCAACATTAATTAATTAATTAATTAATTGAACTTCCTTTAGATCTCCACCATCCATCTTGAGATGAACGATGAAGATGAATTTGAACAAAATTAAAAAATTAAATAAATATATATATGGCAATAAAAATTCTTTGAAAAAAATTAAATAAATTAAAAATAAAAAAATTGACAAATTAAAAATAAAAAAAATAAAAAAGAAACCCAAGCAATTACATTTGTTGAAGGATGAACCCAGGCACAAGGGTTTGCATATTCAATCAAAATCATCATCTAGAATCAAAATCCAAAAAAAATAAAAATTAAAAACAAAAGAAAAAAAAAAAATCAAACGAACCCAGTTGTCTAGGTTCATTCAAAGAACACATATCAAAGAGACATAGTGAACCCAAATGAATAACAGATCAAAGCCCCACAATGAACCGAGATGGACACATATCAGTGAACCTAGATGCACCCACACCACCTAGCCTTTATACACCAAAGTAAACCACACCCACACTTGATCCACAAACACAACCAAAAATTCCAATAGAACCACACATGTACACAAAGCATTGTCATCACCACACACGCATACCCATAACACCTAAACAACTCCCATCCTAACCCATAACCGAATCTTCCATCTTCACCTTCACTCACATGCTCCACAACCGTTGCAACTCCAAAACCAACCTCGACACCTACTTTAAGCACCCTAACCACCTCTACATCATTAGAGAGTCTGTTCTCTTGATCTGCAAAAAGCTCATGGTCATTGATTGGTTTGTCGATCAAACTCCTGACAAGATTATAGTACCGCCAAGGCTAGCTATTAAGAGTCACATTCCTAAAATTGAAGAAGGATGTAGATGAAGATTCGAAAAATGAGGTTTCAAGGGTAATTAAAGGAATTAGAGAGAAATTTGAGGGAATCAAGCAAATTACATGTAGAGAGAATTTCTCTCCGACTAGAGCTAAAGGCTTCTCCATTGCTTCCATTGCGATTTTCAAAGGAGTGAAAGAGACGGAAGAATCGAAGAGAAAGAGAGATGATGAGTGACTAAGAGAGAAAGAGAAAGACTGAGAAGGCTCTTGTATTTTTTGTTTTTTTTTTTTAATTTGTTTTGTATTTTCTTTTTGCTTTTAATTTGTATTTTAAGTGGTTCTTATTTCTCTTTATTTTTAATTAAAAAAATGCATATTGTTTTCCAGTTGTATTTCATCTCTGTTATCAACCCCTAATGACCCTTTTGCCCTAAAAAATAACAGATCTTTTAGTTCATTGACAAATTTATTATTCCATTTAACGGTTGTACCATTTTAGCTATTATTTTCAATACCAGGGGTGGTTCGATATTTTAAATTCTAAGGGGTAAAGTATAATAACCTTAAAAATATTCATGAACTATGGACAAAGTGAATGTAGGACAAAAGAAATAATGCCATCTACTTCTCAATCAGGTAAGTTCATAGTTTGAAAATAAATGGTATCGTAAAGGTCTTGAAGCTAGTCAAACTCAATGGTCATCTTTGGATCCTTCTCGTCCAAAAAGATGTTAATCACCTCAACCTCATCATCTGAGATCCCTATGATCTTGTGCATCTCATCGTCAAAGATCTTTATTACCTCTAACATCTCATCGTCAAAAATCTTTATGACCTCAAGCTCCTCATCATCTGAGATCTCTATGATCTCAAAATCCAACTCGTCATCTAAGATCTCAATAACCTCCTTATTATCTGATATGATGATGATTTCATCCACGTAATTAGATGGCTCATCGTCAGAATGTGTCGACCTAGTTCTATAGTAATGCATGTTCTAATATAATGAAAAATCCAAGCGATCCATCTTTAAGCTGATTGCAACATACAAAACAATGCTAACATTTCATTAACAATGAAAAAAATCTAGTAAATTTCAATATCTATGAAATAGGCAATATTCAAAAATATTCATGAACTATGTATATGTTAATTTTAGGTCAAATAAAATTAATATAAAAACTAAGACATTTTAATTCAACTCCCTCTAAAGAGAAATAAATAAATAATATAATTCAACTTACTAATTAGAGCAAATAAATAATTGGGATGAGAAAATGAGAAAAAATAAAAGAAACAAATAATAATTATTTTTTCATTGGAAACCGTTGCCAAAACTACGGCCCTCGCCGACGCGTGGTGGTCACACATTGGCGGAACCAGCCACACACCGGTAGCGTCAGCCATACACTACAATGTGGCTGGACACGCCTGCCAGACACCTCTACCAATGGGATGCATATTGCGACATCTGTGCGACATGCACCTTGTAAGGCTTAATAGGATATATGTCATCACGTTGATGAGTCACGTGTCACGCATATGGCCATCCACGTGTCGCATATGCTAGCAGGGTTACATTGCCTTATGCTTCACATGCTGACTTCCCGACTTCATCGACCGACTGGACCACCACCAATTTAATCAAAATTTCATCCCGGTTCCAAATTGGCCTTTAGTTTTCACTTTCAGATTAAGGGTGAACTACACTCTCCATTATGCAAGTGTAATTAATCATTCAACCTAAAATCAACATTAATATTCAAAACCAAAAACAGACTGCGATCCTAAACTTGTTATAATCTAATCTCACTCATTTCTCAACCAAAAATTGTGATTCAAATTGTTATAGATTCTTCTCTAAGTCTAGTTTCATATAAACTTTGAATCAAGCAAAACGGAAACCTATTGAATGGGATATCAAGTGATTACAATGAAGGGTCAAATCTCTATTTCTTAGGTTTTCAACCAAAATAAAAGTTTCATGGCAATATTAATTATATAAAATTGATTATCCACCAGCAAACAACTCAACCAAGGCTTTGATACCAATGAAAACAATTAACAACATGTACTGTTTGATATACAGTAATTGAAAAACGAACCGTTTTCGTTTTAATGTCCTTGAAAAGGAGTTGTTCAAATTGGAACTGATCACCAATGGAATGGAACCAATTCTCTAATCACACTATAAAATGCCTTTTGTCCAACCTGTTTTCTCTATTCTTTTTAGTCTTTGTAGATTGGAACTCATAAAACGTAAAATTAAAATTATATGTTTTTAAACTGCCAACCAAGAAGCAGTGATCATCTAAAAACCACCAATGACTGCTGCCAGTTATTGGTTCCAATCCAAATTCTTGTCGGGTCGGGCTTTATTTGTTTGGATTATTATCTTGGGTGGACTAGACCCAAGTAACAATAAAGTCTAACAACATTTATTTGTAAATGCATATATGGAGAATTGAGCTATTATTATATATGTACTCGGAAATTAAATGCACACCACTCAATAAAACATGAATGTGAAAACTTATTCTGATAATCAATATCATATAAAGTCAGTTTGTCCATGCTTTTTTATATTCAGATATTAAATCTGGAAGGAAAAAAATAATCTTTATTACGATAACATAAAATATATATATATATATATATGTTGTTTTGTTGTTTTGCAAATTCTTATATAAGGTGATGACTAATATAAAAAATGACATTATTTCAATTCAAACTTCAACTTGGTGATTACAAGCTAGAATATATATATATATATATTTCTAGATTTCAGTTTTGCCATAAATTTTTTATTCGAATTATACATTAGATTTTCTTGCATCATCTAAACGATTGTGATTATCAATATAATTGAGAAAAAAAAAAATTACATCCATTCAGCCCAATTATTATGTAAGGTGAAGCTACGTGTCAATTATTAATATAAATCGCTATCTTCAGCTGAATTAAATTCTTAATGAGATTTCAGTTCTGTATTACAAATCTGTCGTCTGAAATTTTCTTTCATCCAAACAATAGTGGTTGTCGCTATAGTTACGAAAATAAAAATAATATTATTAAATCTACATAGTCAATAAAATCGTTAACAAGCAAAATCAACATAAAAATAAAATTTAAAAAAAAAAAAATCAACCTCATTAATTAACAAGAAGCAGTTAACAACCAATAATAGTATCTAATTAAGTGCGATAAGGTAAGACTTATTACATATGGACAGAATATCAATAACTTTTCGTTTATTGTTAATTTATATATATATATATAGAAATACATTATATTGATAAATTATAATAGTAACCCATCATATTCATATGAGTTACAATGCATGGCCCATAGATACTCACACATTCATACATATCCAAACTCTCTCTCTTTCTCTCTCTAAATATATATTTATATATATATGATCAAACATATATATTTATGGAATTATAATATCCAAAGAGAAACTACTTATATGTATAGAGAGACTGTTAATCCTTTAAGTCCAACAACTTGTGGAAGAGGCTTTGAAACTTGTCCATCTCGTTGGAAGGAAGAGAAACTAAGACATTTACTCCATTGTCACTATCAATATCAGGAAATAGCAAGATTATGTCCTTTCTGTGGTACACCACAGGGCAACTGTATCTAGGCCTCCCCCATGGATACTCCACTTTTGCAAACCCTAATCTCCACCATGATGATACCAAGAACTCCCCATGTGGAAACCCTTTGTACACCTCTCCCCAGTCTATGGCAGACTTTGCATATTCATCTGTTATCCTTTTTGATCCCTCTGACACCATCTCCACGAGTTTCGAAAATGGGCCCTCCTCGAGCTCCTTACACTTGGCGGTTGCGGAGGCACTGAGGACCGCGTTTCCCGCGTATGATGCCGGCAATGGAGGGTTCAATCTTGGCCTTATGTCGACCGCGTAAAGCATTCTTGATTCCCTTTCAAGATCATTTCCGAATGACAGTGCCTTGCACTGCCACACGTGTGCAGTCACAACGTTAAATCCAGTGATGTACCTTGCGTTCTGGGTCCCAACGGAGGCTTTCGCCTTCTCCTTGAGGTGCATGATGTCTTCGGAGGTCAGCCGGAAAATCTTGAAGTCTAGGTCTTCTTGGGTATTGTCAAAGATTGGAGCATTGTTTGATTCTTGCCCTAGAGGGATCTTGAGTTTGATCATCTCGGGATGATCAAAAGTGACACGTGGCGGGGATCGTGCAGCTAGGAGGTGACGGTCATTGCATGGGACCACAGCCAAGGGTTTGTCTGATGCTAAGGCAGCCAAGTTGTCCAAAAAGGTTTTGAAACTCAAACCATCAAAGGTTGCATGGTTGGTTGACAAGCCCATTGCAAATCCACCACCCTTGAATGATGTTATCTGTAAGGAGAGAGAGAGGAAAAAAAAATATATACTATTGATAAAAGTAATTAACAGCTTCTCAAGCTTCAATAAATGTCTTCTATTACCGCCACAAGATTAGAAATCTCAACGTTTTTTTTTTTCAATTATTTTTCACACAACTTTTAATTAAAAAAAAAAAAAAAGTGTTAATTGATACATTAATTTAATAACATTAATTATAATGAATTAACTGATTCTTCAATAATTTGTTTGAATGTTTCAAATTAAACATAAAGGTTACCTCTATCTCTATATATTTTATAATCAATCTTATCTTATGTATGTGACCTAAGATTAATTTATCATAGTAATTATAGCTCAAACATAAATAATATATTTTTTTACTGAAAAAAAAGTATATATGAAATATAAATATATCTAATTAAGTGTTTTGAATTAATCTGAGTTGATCTAAAGTTTCGATTCAAACTAAAAAAAAAAAAAAAAATCTTTGTGACACCTTAAGTATTGAAAAATGTCACAAACTATATATATATATATATATATTTTTTTTTTTTGGAAATACACAAACTATATATTTTATTAACATGGCTGGAAAGAACTTATTGTGGTTGTAGTGAGAGAGAGAGAGAGAGGGCATTTATTGCTCAACATTTTTTAGGTATCAAAATACCTTCCCCAAACAGAAAGTTTATGTGTGCCATCCATCCATGGCACACCTTCAACAACAACAACAACAACAAAGAGAGAGAGAGATCACATGTGAATGATGAAATTATTGAAGTGATAAAGCATGCGTGCATGCACACTAACGTGTGAGAGAGACAGAGACAAAGAGAACGAGATCAGAGAAAAACCTGAAGAATGCATAGAGGTTGATCATCACCATCATGAACATCTTTCTTCAACAACAAGTCATCCATACTCTTAACAATCAAGTCCTTGAAGGCAGGATTAGGGTAAACCAAGTCACCAATCTCATCCAAAGTGCACTCACTTGAGGCCACAACAAACACAACTCCAGCACCATTGCAATCAAACTCCAACCGACCGGTTTTCGGATTAGCCTTCAATCTTCCAGCAAGGAAGTCATAGGTCACCAAGATCTCGGCCAGTGCACTTCTCAGCTTCTCAACCACAACATGAGGAGGAAATTCTTTGTTAGGTGGGAAGAAATGGACAGTCTCAACACTGAAGTTTAGAACTTGGTCTATGTTTGACAAGAACATGGATCTCCTCTCAGTTTTTTGGGCAGGAAAAACTAGAAAAGTGTCTTGGATTTTGACCTTGAGATCTTGGATTTGGAGAGGAGGGATTTCCTGTGAAAGGCTTCCCATGTTTCAATTGTCTTGGAGGAAAACTTTTCTCTGGTATGATCAGGGCACAGACAGTTTACAAGCTAGCTAGTGAAGGGGGGTTTTATCTTTTGAGACACATGTAGTATATGATACTATAAAAGCACAGATATGTGAGTGTGCACGTATATATATAGATACAACAGATGATGGTGGGTACTTAAATTTTCGACCTGCTTTAAGATGAATTTTCAGGATGAGTAGTTGGGAATCTGCCATGAAGTGACTTGAAATAATTAATTAATTAATTTCTCCTTTATGAACATTTATAAAGAGACTTTTAAAAAGTTGTTGAAATTTGACCTATGAGTTGAAAAATTAGAAATTTATGTGTGATGTAGGGGTTTTTCTTTTTTGGAATTGTTCGAAACAATTTTATCTCAGAAAATAATCTAAAAAATCCTTAAAATGGAAACTAATATCATTAAACTCATTTTTTAAAATAATAAAAAAAAAAAGATAATTTTACATTAATTTCATTTTTAGGTAAGATATTTTGATAATATCCCTTTTACCTAATTGCTAACTGTGAATGTTGTTTTTCAATTTTAATCTCGTTTCAAAAGTGTATAGAGATTAAATGTTTAGCTAATTTGCAATGTTGATTTCGAAGCTGATGGTTTTGTAAAAATACAATATTTTTTGTAAAAATATTTTAGTGATTTATATTTATTTTTTATTTCTTTATTGTCTATGCTAAATATTGTACGCAAAATATAATTACATATAGGTTCTATGTTCGTGAAAAGTCCGGCAAAATTTTATTTTAAACAAAACAAAATTATATGTAATTATATTCTCTAGAAAAATCCTTTGCAGAGAAGTAGATTTTTTTTAACCAAAATTATAAGAAATTATATTTTGCTTGGGTTTTTCTATATTGTGTAACATTATTTTTCTGAAAAGTCTGGCAAATTTTTTATTTTAACCAAAACCAAATTACATGCAATTATATTCTCCAGAAAAATCCTTTCCAGAGAAGTAGATTTTTTTTTGTTGAAAAGCATATATGTTCACATTTCAAAGTACTTATATTCTGTAGAAAACAACAAAATAAATGTGCAATTATTTTGGGGATAATCTCAAAAAACTATTGTAGTTTGTAAAAATATTTATTTTATCACTATAGTTTCATTTTTGTTCAAAATCCCCCTTGATATTAAAAAATTAATAGAAAATAATTATTTTATCCCTCATGACTTCATCATCAATTTGCAATCATTTGAGGTATTGTTGTCTTTTCACACATCTCTAGGGGATATTTTGAATATTTTTATTAATATTAAAGAGGATTTTAGATAAAAATAAAATTATAAGTGATAAAATGAATATTTTTACTATCTACAATAATTTTTTTAGGATTATACCATTATTTTTTTTAGAAAATCTTTTGTAAATAGTTTTGTCTACTTCTATTGTGTCAATGTAAAAGCAGTTTTAGATACGCAAAAGCACTTTCGACTAGTGATACAGTAATTAAGTTGGTACAGCAGCAGATTGCTATTGGGCAGGCAGGTAGTAAGAATTTTTGTGCCAATCTTTTCAATGATCACATATTAGGTCTACTCTGCTGGCTTTTGTATATCTTTCTCTTTTGTGGATTCCTACTCTCTCAAGTATGTACTAATTGGTCGGTCGGGTACAATAGTTGGTTAATAAATTAATTTTCATTTTACAACTTATTTTAAAACTATCTGAATCTATATATCTATGATTTTAAACATCCCAAAACAGTCTTAATTCGAAATTACGAATGAATAACAAAATTAATTTTACGAAATTAACACTAAAATATATGACGTGATGGAAATCAGTATTGAAAAACATATATATTTCATTATATTTTTATGTTTATATGTTTAATTCAGCTATTGCAAAGACCAACCAAATTAGTAAACAAGATGCTTTAGATCTTATCGATACCCTTGGGAGCTTTTGGATAAGACCACATGCTACAATGCTTTGCACACCACTACTTTCTAATTTTGTTAGTTAAAGACAAATATTTTAACTTGAAACATATATAAACAGTATGCATGAAGAAAAGTACTAACAAGTATATACCATTAAAATTGAATGTTATGGAGATGTTGCATGAAGAAAAGTACCTAGCGTATACCATTAAAATTAAATGTTATGGAGATAGTTCAACAGGCAGTGCGTACATTTATAGTTCACTGGTTAAAAGGATGTCTCTTTCTTAATATAATCAAAAATTTAAAATTATTACTTAAGACCACAACTACAAGATCAGTCCACATGAGACTCTAATAGCACAACTTAGATAACTGCTCTCAAATATCTAAAAAGAACTACCCACACCTTCGTGTATATTAACATAAAAAGTGGGGCTAAAGAGACTCAAACCCTCTATTTGAAGGAGTAGAGGTTGTTAAACCACTATATCAAGCTCGCTTATCACCTATGTTATCCAATTCTTTTACTAATATTTTTGACAAGTACAACAAACATTTTTGCTGAGTTACAGTGCCTAAATCATTCTGGTCCCCTAATTGAGGATAGATGATTTATATGTGTAACTGTCCTACTATTAATTGTTGACTAATTTTTCAGCTTTAAAGAGTGTCACCTAAAGATCAATCAAGAGAATTAATTGACGATGTTTTTCATAACATTTCAGGTAACATGGTCTCACAGATCACAACTGATCTCGATGTCTTCATCCCCATGTGCAAATTTTAATTTCCAATCACCTAATTCTGCATGTACACTAAAGCATTTGAGATAATGTATTGAAGTCTTGATAAGATCAATGCAGTTGATTATTTGTATAATTGGTATGAATATTTGGGGTCAAAATATCTCGAAAAAGAAAAGAAAATCCATGACCTTGATTTTCCAACGCATGTGAAAACTTTGACTTAATTTTCAATATTTCTAGTTTGATTAGGTTATTTTTTTTCATTATTTTTTAATTATTATAAATCAAAGAATTATAATTAAGACCTAAAAATAACTCAATGCAGAATAATAAATTCATTATTATGCTTATGATCATAGCTATGAGGAGTTTATCATTAAAACAACCTTGATTTCATTTTTTAATACCACTTATGATAAGGATAATTCGAATCTAGATCATTATTAAACTGAATGAATGTTCTTTACAATCAAATCATATCGAGCAGTAATATCTCAATTTCGCATTGATTGCATTGATTTTTAGCATTGAAATTTATGGAAGTATTAGTAAAATAAGCAAAGTGAATTGTTGCCCGTTTTTGGATATTTTCAGCTGTTAATGCTAGTTCTAATCAAATTTGGGTGGATTGTTGTCCAATTTCTATATCAGCAGTTATAAGAGCTAATTTTCTGAAATAAAATTCGCATGTTTTTATCAAAAAATAAAAATAAAAAGCAAAATGAATTTTTTTAGAGCATATTAACTAATATCTTTTCAAAACAAAACCATGACTATAGAAAGAAACAAATTATAATCAATAATCATTAATATGGTTCATAGATAAAAAAATCTCAGTAAAAACTCAGATAAAAAAAAATCTCAATACTAAAAACTCAATTGACAGAGGATCCAAGTACAACTTTTGAGAGATTATTATCAAACTCTTTAATAACCCACAAGAGAGGGGGCCTAGGAGAGTGATGTCCACCAATTTAATGCATTATATATAAAGAGTTTTAAATTTTTCACAAAGGCAATAAAGTAGACATGTACTTTTATCTCAAAAGTTTGGTATGATGGTAAAGGTTTTGGATCCTTTTTCAACCAAAACTCTTTTCCCTTTTTTTTTTTTTTATCGTATAATTGATTGTTGATAAAATATTAGCAGAGAACAATTATAAGAGATCAAGGATTAGGTCCTTAAAGATTGATTTTGGAAAATTTTCAATTAGAATGTATAAGCCTTACTCATCGGTCATTTCTAGCCTAGAAATGAAAAGTAGGAGCTCTATGACCAACTTTCTATCTTTCTAGATTTGTAAACCTTAGAAAAACGTAAGCTTCTCCATACCCTCATTAATTTGCTAGATCCCATATCTCAAATAGAGGTAATATATGTCTGCCTTTATGCCATTATGTTTGGAAATACCACTGAAATCTTAAAATGTGTTTTGCTAATTTATTGGTTGAGTAAAATTATCCATCAATAACAACTTTTGATTAGTTAGTCCATCAATAACAATCTTAGACTAAATCGACTAACCAGTTCAAGGTTATTATTGATGGACAACCTTATCCAACAAGTAAAGTAGTCAAATCCTGTAAAACTTTAAAAGATCCCCTCAAATTTGACAAAAACACATAAATGGTTTATTATTATTATTGTTGCATCAAATAATTTAAGAGGTTTTAGAATTCTTTTAAAAATTTTGTTATACATGTCATATGCACTCATCCATTGGACATACATATCATATTCTTATATTATTTCAAATATATGTGTGTATATATATCATTCTTATTGAAAGATATTGGACAAAGAATATGTGATTAAAATAAAAAAAATAGATAATTTTACATTAATTTCATTTTTAGGTAAGATATTTTGATAATATCCCTTTTACCTAATTACTAACTGTGAATGTTGTTTTTCAATTTTAATCTCGTTTCAAAAGTGTATAGAGATTAAATGTTTAGCTAATTTGCAATGTTGATTTCGAAGCTGATGGTTTTGTAAAATTACAATATTTTTTGTAAAAATATTTTAGTGATTTATATTTATTTTTTATTTCTTTATTGTCTATGCTAAATATTGTATGCAAAATATAATTGCATATAGGTTCTATGTTCGTGAAAAGTCCGGCAAAATTTTATTTTAAACAAAACAAAATTATATGCAATTATATTCTCTAGAAAAATCCTTTCCAAAGAAGTAGATTTTTTTGAACCAAAATTATAAGAAATTATATTTTGCTTGGGCTTTTCTTTATTGTGTAACATTATTTTTCTGAAAAGTCTGGCAAATTTTTTATTTTAACCAAAACCAAAATTACATGCAATTATATTCTCCAGAAAAATCCTTTCCAGAGAAGTAGATTTATTTATTTTTGTTGAAAAGCATATATGTTCACATTTCAAAGTACTTATATTCTCCAGAAAACAACAAAATTCATGTGCAATTATTTTGGGGATAATCTCAAAAAACTATTATAGTTTGTAAAAATATTTATTTTATCACTATAGTTTTATTTTTGTTCAAAATCCCCCTTGATATTAAAAAATTAATAGAAAATGATTATTTTATCCCTTATAACTTTATCATCAATTTGCAATCATTTGAGGTATTGTCGTATTTTCACACGTCTCTAGGGGATATTTTGAATATTTTTATTAATATCAGAGAAGATTTTGGATAAAAATAAAATCATAAGTGATAAAATAGATATTTTTACTATCTACGATAATTTTTTTAGGATTATACCATTATTTTTTTTAGAAAATCTTTTGTAAACAGTTTTGTCTACTTCTATTGTGTCAATGTAAAAGCAGTTTTAGATACGCAAAAAGTACTTTTGACTAGTGATACAGTAATTAAGTTGGTACAGCAGCAGATTGCTATTGGCCAGGTAGGTAGTAAGAGCTTTTGTGCCAATCTTTTCAATGATCACATATTAGGTCTACTCTGCTGGCTTTTGTATAGGTCTACGCCGCTGGCTTTTGTATAGCTTTCTCTTTTGTCAGATTCCTACTCTCTCAAATATGAACTAATTGGTCGGTCGGGTACAATAGTTGGTTAATAAATTAATTTTCATTTTGCAACTTATTTTAAAACTATCTGAATCTATATATCTATGATTTTAAACATCCCAAAACAGTCTTAATTCTAAATTACGAATGAATAACAACATTAATTTTACGAAATTAACACTAAAATATATGACGTGATGGAAATCAGTATTGAAAAACATATATATTTCATTATATTTTTATGTTTATATGTTTAATTCAGCTATTGCAAAGACCAACCAAATTAGTAAACAAGATGCTTTAGATCTTATCTATAGCCATGGGAGCTTCTGGATAAGACCACATGCTACAATGCTTTGCACACCACGACTTTCTAATTTTGTTAGTTAAAGACAAATATTTTAATTTGAAACATATATAAACAGCATGCATGACGAAAAGTACTACCAAGTATATACCTTAAAATTGAATGTTATGGGGATGTTGCATGAAGAAAAGTACCTAGTGTATACCATTAAAATTAAATGTTATGGAGATAGTTCAACAGACAATGCGTACATTTATAGTTCAGGCATTGAAAGTATTTTCTTGTCACAGTCAAAACCATGGTCCTGCTCTTGATTTAATTATACATCTATTACAGTAGTTGCTCAACCTTAAGAACTTTTAACCCATAATTAATAATTTAAATTTCACCTATTTTTTAATGGAAATTGTTATCTGTGTACACATGGGAGTACATGTATCTCAGTTCTGATATGAATTCACACAACTCTTCCATAATTTGTGAATATGATTCACTGGTTAAAAGGATGTCTCTTTCTTAATATAATCAAAAATTAAAAATTATTATTTAAGATCACAACTATAAGATCAGTCCACATGAGACTCTAATAGCACAATTTAGATAACTGCTCTCAAATATATAAAGAGAACTACCAACACCTTTGTATATATTAATATAAAAAGTGGGGCTAAAGAGACTCAAACTCTCTATTTGAAGGAGGGCAGAGGTTGTTAAACCACTATATCAACCTCGTTTATCACCTATGTTATCCAATTTTATTACTAATATTTTTGACAAGTACAACAAACATTTTTTCTGAGTTACAGTGCCTAAATCATTCTGGGTTCCTTAATTGAGGATAGATGATTGATGTGTAACTGTCCCACTATTAATTGTTGACTAATTTTTCAGCTTTAAAGAGTGTCAGCAAAAGATCAATCAAGATAATTAATTGACGATGTTTTTCATAACATTTCAGGTAACATGGTCTCACAGATCACAACTAATCTCGATGTCTTCATCCCTATGTGCAAATCTTAATTTCCAATCACCTAATTCTGCATGTACACTAAAGCATTTGAGAGAATGTATTGAAGTCTTGATAAGATCAATGCAGTTGATTATTTGTATAATTGGTAGGAATATTTGGGGTCAAAATATCTCGAAAAAGAAAAGAAAATCCATGACCTTGATTTTCCAACGCATGTGAAAACTTTGACTTAATTTTCAATATTTCTAGTTTGATTAGGTTACTTTTTTTCATTATTTTTTAATTATTATAAATCAAAGAATTATAATTAAGACCTAAAAATAACTTAATGCAGAATAATAAATTCATTATGATGCTTATGATCATAGCTATGAGGAGTTTATCATTAAAACAACCTTGATTTCATTTTTTAATACCACTTATGATTGGGATAATTCGAATCTAAATCATTATTAAACTGAATAAATGTTCTGTACCACCAAATCATATCAAGCAATAGTATCTCAATTTTGCATTGATTGCATTGATTTTTAGCATTGAAATTTATGGAAGTATTAGTAAAATAAGCAAAGTGAATTGTTGCCCATTTTTTGATATTTTCAGCTGTTAATGCTAGTTCTGATCAAATTTGGGTGGATTGTTGTCCAATTTCTATATCAGCAGTTATAAGAGCTGATTTTCTGAAATAAAATTCCCATATTTTTATCAAAAAATAAAAAATAGAAAGCGAAGCGAATTTTTTTAGAGCATATTAACTAATATCTTCTCAAAACAAAACCATGACTATAGAAAGAAACAAATTATAATCAATAATCATTAATATGGTTCATAGATCAAAAAATCTCAGTAAAAACTCAGATAAAAAAAAAAATCTTAATACTAGGATCCAAGTTCAACTTTTGAGAGATTATTATCAAACTCTTTAATAACCCACAAGAGAGGGGGCCTAGGAGAGTGATGTCCACCAATTTAATGCATTATATATAAAGAGTTTTAAATTTTTCACAAAGGCAATGAAGTAGACATGTACTTTTATCTCAAAAGTTTGGTATGATGGTAAAGGTTTTGGATCCTTTTTCAACCAAAACTCTTTTCCCATTTTTTTTTTTTATCGTATAATTGATTGTTGATAAAATATTAGCAGAGAACAATTATAAGAGATCAAGGATTAGGTCCTTAAAGATCGATTTTGGAAAATTTTCAATTAGAATATATAAGCCTTACTCATCGGTCATTTCTAGCCTAGAAATGAAAAAGTAGGAGCTTTATGACCAACTTTCTATCTTTCTAGATTTGTAAAACTTACAAAAACGTAAGCTTCTCGATCCATACCCTCATTAATTTGCTAGATCCCATATCTCAAAAAGAGGTAATATATGTCTGCCTTTTATGCCATCATGTTTGGAAATACCACTGAAATCTTAAAATACGTTTTACTAACTTACTGGTTGGGTAAAGTTATCAATTAATAACAACTTTAGATTAGTTGGTCCATCAATAACAATCTTAGACTAAATGAACTAACCAATCCAAGGTTGTTATTGATGGACAACTTTATCCAACAAGTAAAGTAGTCAAACCCAGTAAAACTCTAAAAGATCTCAAATTTGACAAAAACACATAAATGGTTTATTATTATTATTGTTGCATCAAATAATTAAAGAGGTTTTAGAATTCTTTTAAAAATTTTGTTATACATGTCATTTGCACTCATCCATTGGACATAGATATCATATTCTTATATTATTTCAAATATATGTGTATATATATATATATCTCATTCTTATTGAAAGATATTGGACAAAGAATATGTGATTAAGAATTGAAATCAAGTATGTAAATTGAAAAAAAAAAAAAAAAGAAACAAACCATTAAAGGGTTTTTTAGCCAATTACTTTTACTGACGTTGTACATGCTTCGTCCAAAGTATCCATGTACCCATACACAAAAGCTCGCCTTATGTTAGTGATACTTAGAAATGACAAAAAGAAAGAAGAAACAATTAAAACAACAATTGAATGCTTGAAAGGTATATGTGAGACTCAAATGCAAACCCACACGAAGATCATATTTATTAAGTATTATTCATAACTCTCTGTGACACTTCACATGGACTTTCATTCAACAATATGCATCTGCTGTGTAAACTCTTAGTAAAATGTTAATCACTTGATTTATCAATTGGATAGTGGAGCACAGACACTCATAATTCACATTCATGATAGATGGCTTCAGTCTCATATTAGGTATTTACCAATATATGTGAAAAATTTTCCCTTTATTTGTAAGAGTAGATATTGCTCTCAATTTTATCATAATAAATTTTCAAGCCATACTAGATATCTCGCAGTGGTTAAATGAATAAATTTCTTAATCATATTAGATTTCTCCCAATACTATAGAATAGATTTGTGAGCCATTGTAAATTTCTCCCACTGTTATAAGAGCAAGTTTTGTGAATTATAGTTGACAGCTCCTAATGTTAAGTGAGTTTATTTTTAAGTTGTATCCATTGTATTTAATTCTTGCAGGTCCTCTTGATCCTCTAATCAATGGTGCAACGTTATCTAGTAATTATATAAAAAAGTATGTGTGTGTGAGTGTGTGCGTGTATATATATATATATATATATATGTAAATGGTTTTACAGTTTGTGTATCCTAATTTTAAAAAAGTTAACTAAAAAAATCTTGAATATCTATTAGATTTGATGAAAAAAAATAAAAATAAAAATAAAAATAAATAATTATCATTTAAAAGTTTCTTATGATGAAAATGATCAAATAATAATTATTTATTTCTATTTTTATCTTCTTTTTTTTTTTTTCAGTTCATCAAATCTAATTGATGATTAAAATTTTTTTTATCCTAATTTTTATAAAGTTAAGAGGCATTGACTGCAAAACCAATATATATATATATATATATATGTGTGTGTGTGCGTGTGTGTTTGTGTGTATGTGTATGTATCTGTGTGTCTCTGAATGTGTCATAACTTTTTTAAGATTACGAGACATTTATAGTTACTCAATGTGTGTTTAAAGTTGTTTTTTCATTGATTTTATAGCCAAGATGCTCGGCATATCATTTCTGCACAGTTCAAGACCCAAAACACAATAAAACACAATATTAAATTAAATTAATAAAACTTGGCTACAATCCCATGTATATATATACACCAAACATATAAATTTGATAAATAATAGTGCATTGAAAAGATGTGAGAGCTACAACTCCGTTGTCCCCATCATTTGCTTCGCGTATGAAGAACATCTAATTAAAAACAAACTCAATAAATAGTCCTAATCTTTTTAGGGTATACATCACAATTGAGGGACCAAATGTCATAAGCATTTTTAATTTTTTTTAATCAAAACTATGATTTTTTATTAAATTTCCATCTCAACATCAAGGAGTTGTTTTAGATTTCAATTGGTTATCTCAAAATAAATTTTTTATTTATTTTCAATCAAATCCTACAAAACAAATTCATAGTTCTAATCTAAAATATCATTAATGGTATCAAAAGCACTTCTCAACGTATGAAAAATAATAAGAATAATAATAATAATAATAATTTCCACGATGGATACAAATTTAGAAGAAAAATTAATAAAAGGGTATATAGATCATTGGATTGATTTCCTTAAATCAAATTCATTTCAACCCTAAGAAAAAATGGACCACATATGTGATTCCATTAAGCTACAACAACAAACATAACAAAGACTGTTTATAGAGAGTTGAAAGAAATAAATAAAGACCCTACCATAATTGCAACTGGTGGTTACAACTGCATTACAGAGACAGTTGAGATGTGATGATATATATATGCTTTTTCTTTCACCACCTTTTCAGAAAAACAAAATTAAATAAAAATGACAATGAAAATAACTCAACTACAATTTCAGGCTTTAATTCAAGTAGTTCACCTAATCACTCACAATAAAAGATTGATTCAGACAAGATCATTAAAACACACCCCACTTATTGTGAATTGACTTCGAGAAATTGAGGGAGACTTTTTTGTACCTGTCTTTGTAATTCCCACTTGTTAAAATTGAGCCTCCATATATGCTGGGAGGTAAATTGTAAACGCGAACATCTATTGATTTAGGTTTTATTTTTTGGACAAGTTGTCGGCCTAACGTGCACGTCCGAATATAAAAATAATAATAACGAGTGGTGTCTATTGGCACCCCTGCATTGATACAGTATTACATGCATTTCAAATTTATTTGATAATATATTGAAAGCGACGTTATGTTATTTTAAAATTTTATTTAAATTCATATTTCAATGATATGTCATGCAAATAATAAATATTACATAAATTTTGAGATGATGTGATAAATAGAAACAAGGTCAAATCCATTTGTAGCAAATTTGAAAATGTTTTTAAATTTAAGGAGGAAAATATAGATAAAAGAAATAATTATGAAAAAAATTTGAATATTGTTTTTACCTATTTAATTAATATATTTATTAAGCTAGTATCCTCTCCATCCATGTATATAGCTTCACCACCGGTAATAAATGATATGGTATTAATAATTTATATATCATATCATTTTAGTTGAGCAAAAGTCTTTAACAACTTAACATTATTCTTATGTTCATGTTCTTCATCAAAATTACTCTAAATAAGATGATTGTATAGTTTCATATTTTTAACTCTATAAGATGATTGTATAGTTTCATATTTTTAACTCTATAACAAGTAGGCACATCAATGATTGTGCACCTCCGTAGCCACCAATTTAAGTCTTAGCAAGTGTATTTGACAACTTAATTTGCATGGTTTTCTTTTTGTGAGAGTGGTCATCTTATGTGATGGGAATAAACATCCAAACTGTGTAAATAGTGATTAATCTTGATAGATTTTAACATATCCTTAACATTTTTAGTATTAGTTTAGAATTAAAATAAAATAACTTATAAAATTACAACCCGAATCTGCCCCAGTATCTATGTATTAATTTGTGGCTTTAGAAAGAGAAGCTAACTTGGGGTTCATGAAATTTAAGAAAGATAGTTTTGCGAATAGATTATGGTGATTTTTAAAAGTAGAAATAGTTTAATCTATTATCAATAAGTGTCATGCTGCTGTATTAATTCAGAATAGATACAGAGTTGATTAATAACCTTTAGATTACTATACAAAAATAAATAAAAAATCAAGAATTAAAAAAAAAAAAAAAGTAAAATAGTAAAATGGACAAAGTTACTCTTATAGTTAGTTAGTACTAGTTAGTATCCATATGGTTTCTATGTAGTAGCTAAACCCAAATTATTATAGAGATCTTGAAACAGAGATATCATGAGGGTGCAAACAACGCCACTCAAAATAAGACAATATTTGTTTTAAAAAAAAATAATAATAATGATAACAAATGCTTAGGATGTTGGTTTTGAAATTGTAAAGAATGGTTTGATAAGATTGTTATTGTTACCATAAGGAAAAAAAAAAAAAACATTTTTCATTGTTTTAACTCAACAACATAATATTGTTCTTTAACAATTTTACTGATATCGAAATAGCCCTCAAAGGGCAGTCTATCAGCTTTGTTCTCTTTTTTTTTTTTTTTTTTTTTTTTTTTTTCACCCTTTATTTATAAGAAAGCAACTCGAATTCGGCACATTATTAATTAGACTGAATGAGTTTGAGTCCATAATACTTCTACTTCTTATTTAATCAGTTCATGATGCAGTAGGTCATGTTTCTGTGTCATTCCATGAGGATGAAACAACTTTGGCACAACACGAATGTCAGCCTAACACCCCTTTGATAATTATATCCAATAAATTATTTACTTAAAAACACTTCCAAAAAAATTATTTAATAAAAAATTTCATTTAAAATGAACGTCAAGATATAACTTTATATACACTTTTAATTGTTATTTTTATTTAATTTTTTAAAAAAAAAATTCATCTGATATGTTTCCTTGCGTCACCACTCACTAGTTAATGTTAAAAAACATTTAATCACCTGTTGACTAACTTGATGAGTTTTTAAAACGTAAGGGACTATAAACATTATAAACAGATTCACATTTAAAAATGAAAAGTTTTTAAAAAACATAAAGATCAAAATGAAGTTCTCACTTTCCTTTATCATGCAAAATGGATGAATGCATCCATTCGTAGACAACTATGTGACATAACTACACCTAAAAAGAAAAATAAAAAGACTACCAAATTGCATCCAAAATTAGATATAGACCAAGACGTGATTGCTTAAAACGAAGGGGAAAAACATTTTAAGTGATGGTGATTTCGATTATGATAAAAACAATTCATTTTATGAAAATAACTTTCAACATAAATAATTCCACTGTCCATTTCTCTAAGACTTGATTAAAAAGCGCACATTAACATCATTTTATGATGTGAAAATTGATTTAACAAAAGTTATACAAACTCTAATGTCTTGAAATAATAACAGTAGAAGGAGCTCTCACTAAATACCCTAAGGCCACTTTTATTGTCGATATCAATGAATTAGACCTGAATAAGCAAACAAAATCTATTAGATTAAACTCAGAAGTGGCTTACCGAGTTGATCAAGCCCACCTTGCCCTCTCACGAAAAATACAAAATTCGAGTATCTCTCCACCAAAAACATGGACAGTTACCAATTAACTTACTTTTATATGGACAAATAACATATAAATCCCTTCAGATGGAAGATAGTTTTCCCACTTAGATAGATCGCTCTCTCCTTATTCTTAGAGAGTAAAGTATAAGTATTGAGTTCCGCACTATACAATAGAATCCTATCAATATAATCTCGACAGTTATAATATATACTTATAATGTCGAAGGAAAAAAAAAAAAATCATTAGATTAAAATCCAACACTCCAATGCAGACAATGTGCGATGGAAAACAAAATTTTAATAGACCGAACATGGCCGTAATGTATAACCAACGTTTTTTATTCTGTAATCATCTTCAAGAAAACAACGGATATCTTGGCAAGAAAACATCAATCCAACATTTACGAGACTTGCAAGCTGTGAAGCAAGAGCACATGCTTCCCTTTAAACTATGACACTAACGCAAAAGGAATGGATGGCTACTCTCAATTAGTCATGTCACGATGAAATGATATTGTCGTGGGTGCATTGTCACATAGCTGGAAACACATACACATCAAGCCTGTTCTTGAAGTAAAGACGAACATTAATGCACAACTTAATCAATTAACACAGAATACGACACCATACCTGTTACGTAACCATTAAAGATTTTGTCGATGAAACTAGTCTGCCTACAAAATGATGTAAGAACATGAGCATAACACCAGTGATTGTGCTAAGCAATCTTAAGATTAGGTCATCGTCAAGGGACAGTGTTCGTTTTCATTTCGAAAGGCAACCAAAACAAAATAAGACTTGTCTAACGTGAAATTAATCATTTGTACAAAACATCTTGAGAATCAAAGTTCATGATGATAGCTGGAACCAAGGCCACAACAGATCTTTGCAAACTAAACAAGCCGATGACCACAAAATGATGTTAAAACTTAAGATTACAGTATCATCAAATGACAATGCTCTTTTTCATTTTGAAAGGCACCTGAATGGAAAAAAAAAAAATATGTGCAACAAGAGACTGATTAGTAAATTATTACAATCCCAATCTATAGCTCTCAAAGTTCATGATGATAGCTGGAACCAAGGGGATAAGACAGAATAATTGTTGCTCGAAAGAGAATAACAATAGCAGGGACCATGACTGGGATCAGGACATAAGCACGTGGATGGCCTCCATATTCCTGCATCACAACCATAATCTCTATACAGGGTATCCTGGTACACCACTGCTTTTCCAGCACCGACATAGGACAAATACCATACAATCCAAAGAGACTCCACATGACTCCAGAAAAGAGTTTGTCATAATCCATATGTTTCAGAATACAGTCATCTTCTAGTTTCAGAAAAAACAGTAAGCTTCTAAATAACTCAATCAATGCAGCTTTCACATTGAACGGAATTCAATAAAATCAAGAGTGACGACATTTGCACCCCTTAAAAACCATATAAACATTCCTTTCATCAGTATACCCCATTAAAAATCTAAAGATTCTCTAGTTTGTAAATAAACTCCTCCTAATACCAAAATTACCTCTCTTTTTTTTTTTTTAATTAATAGTATTTTATTTTTATAAGTACACACATCTGATTAGCTTTAAATAAAGGATGTGCAGCTGGTCTATAACAAGACAACAAAAATTACATCTGGGAAGATCTCACTCATCAGAAATCTATGTATAGTAATTGAATCTCTTATTGGTTCAAAAACATCGCCTCTGCCACTACAGGTCATATACACCCAGAAAATCACAAATAAATTAAAATGCAATATAAACACAAAACGGACGTGCTCAAATTCAAGTAAAAATGCGGATTCTCCAATCAGTATAGTTACGCAAGTGATTTCTGAATATATAATATATAATATATAATATATATATACATACGAGAGAGTAAGGCTACATTTTTTTCCCAAGTCCAAACTACAGAGACAATGATTTCTATTTCCTCCCCTAGTCCAACAGTTACAAAATCTCATTCAACCATAATCATCAGTACACGCACAGCTCAACAAGTGACCATTGTACTTTAAACAACAACAAATTAATTTTAAGAAAGTAAAGAAGGTTTTATCAAATACATGAAATTGTTTATTAAGTCATGCATGTGGTTACAGACTATTTACCCTTTAGTAATTTTACTCACAGGTAATATTGGATCTAAAAAAATATAGTAATGGCGGGTGTAAACACAGTTCTTTAGGAGTGTAAATATCGCCACTCTAAAATCAATTTAAATTTGAACCATACTACATGTATACAACAACCACATTGACCACATTCAAAAGATTAGCAAGAAATTTAGATAAAACATTTGCAGAACCAATTTTCATTTTTCATTCACATTTATACTATTTTTGTATAAGACTTGTTTCACATAGACAATAAACCAACAGAATGAACAAAAGAGAATTCATTTTACTGAACAGCACCTTGAAATGTCAAATCGTATTAACAAGGATTTCTTCTTTCAATTTTTCATTTCTCCACTAACTCCAATTACACCTACACTGATTTCCCAACTCTATTTCTGCATTTACATCACCAATATTCCTCCTCTGCAAAATTATCAGAAGCCACAGGTTGATCCATCCACCAGAATTTATTGTATGATGCATAGTATACGTAGAATCCCCTAAAAAAATTCAAGAAAAAAACCAACCTTCAGACAGAAAATATTTATAACATTATCAACTAAGAAGAATTATTAAAATAAAGGTGAGTGCAAGAGATTGTGTCTGTGTGCATGAATCCATGAACAAATCAGGGACATCAAAAATCAAAGTTTTACTGACTTCAAAGCTGTACACATCTCTATGTTAGACTTTTATTTATTCAAAATGCTCATAAAGATGATATTATTTCCTTTCTAAACTAAATCAAGCCAACAATTGGTGATTCTATCATTGCATTTGAAAGTATAATGCACTGAAAAAGCAACACCAATAAAAGTTCAAACTAATTTTTAGTATGAACAAGATCACTCTTTACCTGATGAACATGAGTAACCCCAATTTCTACTCATTCTAAAGATCTCAAGCATTCATTATATGTGGCTGGGTGTATGGTTATCATCAATTGTTCTTACAAGTGATGATAACATCAAATGCAGAATCATTCGACTAGCATATAACTTGGCCTCTTGAAGAAACTCAATGAATACAAACTCATGTACAAGGATCCAATAGAAGAAACCTAAAAACTACAACCATTGTTTTAAATGAGGTTTGCCTTAGGACTTGAGAAGGTGCCTCTAAGCCGAACCAAATGTAGGTCTCCTTAACCGTGCAAGGCGGCTGCCTCAGACCCAAGTCAGGTCAACTCAGCCGAGTCAAACCTAAGGCGGCTCAAGCCTACAGAATTAAAATATACATATATACATATATAATAAAAAAGTGAAAAACCCTAGCAGGCCTAAATCGACTGACCTACCCTTCTAAAACTCTTCTTCCTTCTCAACCAACCTTTCTCTCTCTTAAAACTAGCAGCCCCTCTCTAAAAATCAGATTTTCTCTCTCTAAAAACTTCGACTCTCAAGCTCTCAATCTAGTTTTCTGATTCTCTCAACACAACCTAAATCACCATACAACACCTTAAATCAACTAATCTCACCAAAAAATTCTGTTTCTCTCCCTAGGGAGCCTCTTTCTCTCTCTAAAAATAAATCTCTCTCTAGACAGCCTTGTATCCCTCTCTAAACTGCCCTCTCTCCCTTTGAAAAATATCTGTTTGCTTCTCTAGAATAGGTGTGGTACATTCATGGGTGTGATGGGTACTAAAAAAGATCCAACTTGAAAGTATGGGATTGAGGTTGAAATAGAGAGAAAAAAGAGGTGTAAGTACATCCGGTGTATTTTTGGTGATAAAGTATTAACGGGGAAGTGTTTAAGATGAATTAAAGAACACCTAGCGGGTGTTCAAGGGAATGTTGCCCCATGTCCGAGGGTTCCACAGTAAGTTACAGAGGAGATTAAGAAACATATAGAGGAATCAGAGAGGTCAAAGAGAGTAAATCAATTAGAGTGAGATACAATGCTGCCTAGAGAGAGAAGTTGATTTTTAGAGAGAAAATCAGGCTGCCTAGAGAAAGAAACGGAATTTTTTGGTGAGATTAGTTGATTTAAGGTGTTGTACAGTCATTTAGGTGGTGGTGTTGAGAGAAAATCAGAAAACTAGAGTGAGAACCTGACTTTTAGAGAGAGTCGGAGTTTTTAGTGAGAGAAATTTGATTTAGAGAGAGGTTGCTGATTTTAAGAGAGAGAGCCTGGTTGAAGGAGGAAGAGTTTTAGAAGGGTAGGTTGGCCAATCAGGGCCTGTTACGTTGGTGGTGTTGTTTTTTTTTTTTTTTTTTTCCCTACAAGCCCAAGCTGCCTCGCTGAGTCAACCCGACTCGTGCCTGAGGTGGCCACCTCACATGGTCAAGAGTCGAGACAGCCTATGTTTGGTTCAGCTTGAGGAGCCCACACTGAGATGCCTCAAGGCCTGAGGCAGCACCTCAGACCACATTTTAAAACAATGATACCAATAACTCTTGGCACCAATTTTCTTTTTTTTTTTTTTACTTGGGGATTTTGCTTTATTACTTAACAACATGCAAAATGGAATATGGTCTAGTTAATCAACCTGTAGCATTGCATTATCATTGTAATGCTCAAGATGGAAGAGATATTAGCAGATAAATGAAAGCATAATTCTTCTGGTTATGCTGCTCATCAGCAAAGATTTAAAATTCCTACAACCACGAGATGAGTAACATGACACCAAGCACGATATGTGTATTATAATGAAATAAGCCTTATATTTATGCATCTAGAAATCCTCCAGCTTCTCTTTGTTCAATAGGATGTAATAGGAAGGATTACCATCTGACTCGCAACCTTGACGGTCAAGAAATTAATGAGATATAATATCCTGGATAAAAAAGCCCTAGAACGGTTTGAACCCCTACTGGGTTGGAAATAGAGGTCTTTTATTACTCAAAACATCCCCTTTGCTTTGGGTAACTAAGCTCAATACTTCCTACCATCAGTTGCAAGCTAAACAAAACAAAAAAGAGAAAGAAAGAAGAAGAGCAACATAAATAGATTGTGCATGATGCTTCAAAATATGAAACCTATAGAAAGTTCATATGACTTAATATGCGTTTTAATTCTTAATTTATCAAAAATAATATAAGGGAACAACCGCATAGCATATCAAACCATAGCAAGCAGCATTACAAAGCAATAGAAGAATGATTAGAGTAGAAATATCAAAAGTACCTTCAGCATGCACAGAGAGTTGTCTTCAAAGGCCTATGTCCAATTTCCAACCCAGAAGGTCCTGCTCCATTCAGTCAGATAACAAATAATACAATACTCCACACTGCAAATCTACCAGCTCCCACTAACATCTCTAGCCTATAGATATTCGAATCTACAAAAAAGTCTAGTCTTAACCAATTGATATGCATGACAGTCTTAGCTAGTTTTCTCTTCCTTGATCTCAACTTTAACTGTAGCTGCCTTCTGTGCAGCCCTTCTTTTTGTTTGAATTTGGCGGACATATTCTGCAACTACAACATGTAACTTGGGAGCAACTTTACTTGGTGAAGTGACATTCAGACCTGCCTTTTTCAGGGCTCGCGCAACATGTTTCTCAGCCTTCTGAAAATGAGCGGGGCAAAGTAAAGGAACAGTGGATTTAAGAATTGGCTTCCCACAAAAAATAGGCCCAGCCTGCCCACTGCAAAATAAACAAACAAGTCATTAGGAAAAATTGCAGAAAAATATGCTGTTTGCACTAGTCACAAAATGAAAGCGATTATGGACACCAATATAGCACATAGCACACTGCAGTAGATGAATAAAATGTCTAATGCAACCAATAGCTATTAACACAATAATTGGAGCTGTTATTTCAGCATCCAAGTTTCTGTTATGCAGTGTCCTTGACTTATAATATGCAGACTACATAATAATATATAGAGCTTATTTGACATATAAGGACTAAATTTTTTAGATTTGTTTATTTGGAGATCCACAAAACCTCTCGAGAGAACCCCATATGTAGGAAAGAAATCGAACTATATTAAGAATTGCAAAAACTCAGATCTGGTGAACTTAAGCAGTTGCTTGTTTAACGAACATAAAGAAACAAATCTCTCACTACTATAATTTATGTAGACATGTGATCAACAACAAATTTCATTCTGAACTAGTCTATCAAAATGCACACAGAATACTTTTCTACATTCAATTGAAAACAAAAAAATGTAAAAGTTGTTGGTCATGGACATAAATGTGTGCTTTCAATGTCTAGAGATCAATCTCTCAGTTAGTAGTTTTATGAATAAATGGTAAACAAGAAATTCAAACATCTGCAACTCAAATCCATCCCAAAATTTTGAGTTCTGACCAAGGCTATAGCCCAGCTCAGCCCTCTCTACCATCCACCACTGATTCCTGCGATTATCACCATAAAACTAGTGTAGCTAAAGTGCTGAACCATCTGAGGTTTGCTATAGAGCTAAGCATTTTAAGCAATCCAAAATAATATGCCATATTAAGCTTCGCATAAGATATAACCAGCACCAAATTCAACAATCTAGTGCCAACCCACTTAATCTCAATTCCTTCATTTATGATAGTTTCAACAAAACCAATGGTTACTATTACCCTTCAATAACTTCGTACAAATTCATTCCTCTCAACCATAAATACAAAAACTAGAAGAAGAAAGACTAAAAAGAGTAAATAGGAACTACTACTAATTTAGGGATAATTTTAGACATCCCATCTATTATAGGCTAAGTAAACATAAAACCACTGATTTGGAAATTCTCATGGAGCTCTTCATTCAACCTTTTTTCTCTGATACATATAGAATTTCTGATTTTTTTCAATTTTACTGTAATTTTAAATTTTCTTCATTTTATACATTATTTATTGCTTAAAAATAGGGTTTATTAAATTTGTTAACATAAACACTTTTAGATTATCCTTATATTGTTCAATTTATCATAGATAAAATTAATGACAGAGTGGCTTCAAGAAAAATTACCAAATTGGTGGAAAATTACAATTTAGGTTTTTGTAATTTTAATTGTGCTGTAACTATTGTATCTTAATCAGATTTAGTAACTCATTTGAGTTAATCATTATTTCCATAAATAAGTTCTTTGCAGACGTTAGAATTAAAATGGTAACGACAGTTTTTTTCTATTGCATTATTTGGTTGGATAAGCTTATAATCAATAAGAAAGTGTTTTGTTTTTAATCCTAGGCATTATCAGAATCAATAGAATTAATTCTTTTATCCCATCATATTTTCGTTAATATTTTTGGTTATAGAAGTTTAATGGTATCAGTCCATATATGAGCAATGAAACCCAACCCGATCATAAAGCCCAAAAAATTTTACCCATAAAAGAAAACTTGTAATCAAACGATCACTTCGTCTCTAATACAACTAATGCAGTGCTTGTAAAATTTCACAACCAAAACTAATAAATAGAATATAAAGGGACAAACAATTCAAGTTCTGTCAAATCAAAGTATACCCACAAGTGAATCAAAACACCATTATTGTTGATTCCGAGGAAACCAATTAGAGAGCATAACCGTAAAAGAATTCAACTTAACCAACCAAACACCATGTGAACCCTAAAATATAAAGGACCATAAATTTACTAAGCTGAATTATGACCAACTCAAATAACTAAATTAAACTTCACTGAATTTGATAATTAGAACCAAAACAAAACAAGATAACACGAAATTAGAATCACCAAATTAAAGATGAACACCTAAGATAGGAAACAATAACCAAAATCCTAATTCTAACTAAAAATCTAAAATGTCCTTTGTAACAACATGATCCTGGAAATGATCACCTTATCATTCTAAATCACAAATATCTGTAAAGTCTCTACCATAGCGTGATGTTTGTTGTCCAAGACAAAAGCACGAGTTCCCCATCCTCAACTCCTCATCTAAAATAATACATACTAACCCATATCAAGTATCAACAAACATTCAATGCAAAAACTCAACAACTTTCTTTCAATACACCATCAGCTCATCCAAAACAACACAAACCCATTTCAATACACCAAATTAATACATACACACACCCCAACAAAACAAAAGTCTCACACGAAAACGTGCAGAATCTCAACCCCAGCCTTTTCGATACAAAGACCTACATATACAGATAGAATACCTTTTGACAACATAACTACAACCTCCTCATCCAAAACAACACACACCCATATCAACACACACACACACACACACACACAAACCAATCCAACCATATCAATAATTAATTTCAATACAACAAATTTACACATACATAATACTATTATATACCTTTTGATAACATAAGTGCAAGCGGTGTATAGCTTCTGTTTGGCATCTGACAATATATGAGGATGGCAAAACCTCGTCAAAGCCATTGGCTTCGTCTTACATCCCGCCACCCCACACTTCTTCATCACCTCCTCTCCTCCACTACTCCCCTCCCTCCGCTTCCCCTCCTCCTCCTCCTTAACGCCGTTACCGTCACCGTCACCGTTACCATTACCGTTACAGTCTTCTCTGTACGGGCTCTTGCCGTACATCCAGTAGTACTCCTTGTATTTCGCTCTCAACTCCTCCATCAACGCCCAGTAGTGCGACCTGTAGATCTTCGCCAGCTTTTTCACCCGCTCCGACCGCCGCCTCAGCACCTCGTGCCGACTCAGAAACTCCGTGTTCGAGAGATCCGCCGCGGCGGCTGCCGAGGAGGAGGTGGCGCCTTCGTTCGTCGCCGAGTTGTTCGTCGTCGTAGTCGGTGGAGCGTCGACCGACATCGGCTCCGTCGCTGGCGGCGGTGGAGGAGGATCCGACATGAGTGATTCGAGAGAGTCGCCGAGTCGACGAGTCGAAAAGCGGAGAATTTGGTGGTTTTTTAGGGTTTATAAGTGGGACAACAGAGTCGGTTAACACTTTTTTTTTTTTTTTTTTTTTGGCATTTATAGTTTGTAAAAATTACTAGGTAGTATCTGAAGTTGTACTAATTGCATAAGTGCAACAATAGTTTGGCATTATTGTGGTTTCGACCTTTTTTTTCTGGTTTCCGTATAAATAAGTATAAACTATCACGTACATAGCACAAACTACAAACTACAAAGCTTACATGTGTATATCTATTCGTAATTTAAATGATTAATGAAGTTTCATTATAGACTTTATGATTGTGCATTATGTTAAGATATCTTTCAATAAAATGGCAAAATTTCTTGATCTAACCTAAATCGACAAGACTCCGATCCATTTTGAGTGAAGTTTTGGACATTGAAATCAAGTTTCAAATTGGGTTTTGATAAAATTTTTTGACCCGATTTTATTTCAGGTTTGGTTTCTTATTTTATTATATTTTAATTACACGTTATTATTATTATCAGTATAGTTTAATTTTAAGTGTTGTGCATTATTATTTTGTTATGGAAATTTAACATGTAATAATTATTATGTCGGTTTATGTAATGGAACTTTATAATGTAATTGTTATTATTTTGGAGTTTGTACTTAATGAATTTATATTTATATTGGTAGTATTTAAATGTGATGTTAAATTAAAGTAAAAATTAAGTTATTTTAAGTTTTAATGTTTATTTGTTGTTTATACATTTATTTTTAATATAAATTTTATGACTTGTTAAAAATTGAATCGAATTAAAAATGATCGAAGTTGAGACAGATCAACCCAAAAGGGGTTAAATTTGGGGTAGAAAATGACGACCTGTTTCAAGTCACAAGTCAAGTTTAAGGCATCCTATCAAATATTGGGTCAGTTTGGGGATGGGTTGATCTAACCCCGATCTGATCTATTATCATCTTTGTCTCTCGATATAATGGAAATAGATTTTCAAATTATATATATAGTGTTAAATGGTAGATCTAGACAGTCTTTGACCATTAATGTAATATAATTTTGTAACAATATCTTGTAAATATAATTATATCAAAACTAATCTCTTTTATTTTTATTATTTTTAGCAAAGCTAACCGAAATACATCATAAATCAGGGTAGCATTGCAAGCTACACTACTTCTAAACCTAAACAGGGTCCTTGTTGGTCCTTATAGTTTTCAACACTTTTTGGTCCTCATTTTGTGATCATATCACCCATTTATTAATTTGAGTTTCAATAGCATTATATTTTGGGAAAATTACACTAAAGTTCCTGGACCTATTGAATTATTACAGCCATTATGCGAGTTTATATTAAATTACACATAAATATCTTTGACCTGGTTTGACTAACAATCAATTAACGGTAAAATTAACATCTCAATAGTAAATTGGTCTTTTTATATGTCAAATTCTTTATCCAATAAAAAATTGTCACGTTTCACGAAATTTATAATAGTTTAAATAATATTTGGGATATTACAAAAAAGTAAAAACTAAAAAACAAAATCTATCTCTCTCTCTCAATTTCTCTCTATTCTTCTTCTTCTCTTCTGCTTCTTCTTCTGGGTTTTCATGTTCGTCACTCTCTCCCTCTCATTCTCTTCTTCTTCTTCTTCTTCTTGTTCATCATCATCTTCTTCTGGGCATCTGAGTTTGAACCCAGATTCGACTGAGTTCGTGTCAATGGGTTCGCGCAGTTATGAACTCAGTCGAATCTGGGTTCATCGAACCAGGGTTCGACTGGGTTCTTCGTAAATCCAATCGAACCCATTAACCCAAATTCAATTGGGTTCACGACGAACCTAGTTGAATCTTGGTTCTACGAACCCAGATGTCCAAATAATTTTTTTTTTCTTAAGATTTGTTTGATATTTTTTTAAGATGAGTTGATGATGATGGATTGAGGATGGTGTTTTGTTAATGTTTATGGTGGGTTGATGAATGGTTTTATTTTTTATTTTTTATTTTTTATTTTTTTATGATGAAAATGAGCGGATCAACGTTTTTGGCATGTTGATTAATGTTTTTGGTGTTTTGTTAGTTCCTGTTGATGTTTTTTTTCATTTGAATGAAGTTTTTGTTAATATTGATGTAATCACTTGAAAGTGGATCTTCACCCCTAAAAACAAATATTTTTTTAATTTAAAAAAATTAATTAAATTATTTTATATAAAAATAATTAATTAAATTATTTTAAAATTTAATTGGAGTGTGACTATTTTTATTAGTTTAAAAAAAACTATTTTTTGTTTTTTTAATTTATTTAATATCTAAAATACTCATTTACCCTTCAAACTTTAACTTTTTTATTACATTCATGTTAGCCAAACCAGGTCAAGGATATTTATGGGTAATTTCGTTCAAACTCGCATCATGACTATAATAATGGAATAGGTGCAGATAATTTAGTGTAATTTTCCCTTATATTTTTAACATCTTTTCACCCTTATTTTGTGACTAGCATTATCCATCTAATAATTTGAGTTTTAATAGCACTAAATTATATGGTCAAACAAAAGTATTGTTGCACCAATATCGATTTTCTTACAAAAGTTATCAAATCTAGAATTTGCCTCCTTCAAGACTTATTAAGACTTAGGAGTCGTTTATTTTTTTGTTTAAAAATTGAACAATACTGTTGCAAACTATAGATTAAATAGTTACTAAAACCTGAAATTTGAATAACATATATATTTTTTTTGTCCTTACCTCTGAATGTATAATAATCTTGTTTATTTTTTAAATTTAAAATTGTCTAAAAACTAATAGTTTGATATTTATATCATTTTACTATTAGTTGTTATGTAACTTCATTTAATATAATACAAATAATTATAATAATTTATTTAACAAATACTAAAACAATTTTATGTATATATTAATGATATTTTTATTCATAATTAAAATATGATTAATTATTATAGAAAAATATTTTTTTGAAAATTATATATAAAAATAAATTATTATAGTAAAGTAAATTTAATTTATATATTTAAATAAAAAAAATGTTCTTAAATTGAATTACTGCTGTAACAAAAGTTAAAATTAAAAAGTAATATATATTTTAGTCATTTTTATATTTAATTAATTACATTTAAAATGAATCTATATAATATAAAATTAAGACAAATTTAAAAATATGTTATTTTGAGAATGATAGGTTTGAAATAATATATTTAAAAAATTATTAAGTGATTTGACATTCATATAAAAGTTAAAATTTGTAGTTTTTTTTCTTTTAGTGATTTTTTTGTGGTTTTAAATGGTTTAACCACTTAAGAAAAAAATAAAATAAAACAAAAATCACTTAATAGATGTAATTCAGACTCATTAAGTGAAAAATGATAAAAATGAACGACCTCTTATTTTCTTATTTTCTGTCTCTCTCTAATTATTTTGTTTTTCATATTTTCTGTTTTACGAACTTTGCTACCCTACAAATTATAAAATTTAACACTTCTAAAATATCACAAATCAATTCCCTCAAACTATAAAGCCTCAAGCTCTCATCTGTCAACACAACCACAACCACAACCACAATTTCACATTTCAAATTATAAACTCATTATCAACCGAATCATATGTCATGTATCAATTTACTCCCAAAACATACTTTAAATCCACAAAAGGATATTTACAAAACCATGTAGAGATACAACATCTTTTAATATCGAACAAAAATAAGAGTAAATAATCACATAAGCATTATCGCCACAGTCGTTTGGTTTCTTCTCGGGGTAATCCGTAGCCATGGTACCTGTGTCTGGGTAGGTTTATTTGAAAAATACAAAAAATGTTTGGTGAGCTTTAGAAGCCCAGTGAGTGTCATGTAACATATTCAAAACCATGTTTTTATAAAAACCTCTCTAAAACAGTTTTAATAATTGGAATCAAATCTATTTATTCTAAATTAAGTTTAATGCATTAATTGACAAGACTCAATCCAAATCCTACCGTACTTATATCCGAAAGGCCCTGCCTAGCACCCCAATGGATCTCTCCTAACCCTACTTAAGGGGTTAAGAGAAACTTGTGGAGCGAACCCTTAAAATCTTTTCTTACTTAGGAAAATTAGAATTGGTTGGATTTTGTTTTTTTATATATAGAAAATTCGACAGCATAACAACTGCGTTTTAACTTAACCAAAATAACCTGCAAGGGAAAAATATACTTCCATATGCTTTTGTTTTTCCAACCCAACTTCCTTTACCTCAAACATGTATTTTAATCATAAATCCATTTTGTTAAAATTCATAAGCATAAAATCATAATCAAACTGAATTGCAAGTCACACAATGATTTATGACTAAAAACTTTTGTATAACAATTAAATTTGGACCACTCATTTACAACTTAAAATATATATACATGATTCTTTTCAAATACAAAATATGAAACGTATTTATACAGAAGCAATGTCGCGTCATTGCCCAACTTATGCTTCTGGAAGAGCCTTCTGTCTCGGTCACCCACATCCGTACCTTATGAGGTTTTTAACATAAAAATAGAAAATGATGAGCTATAAAAACTCAGTGAGTGTTTAATTTCTTTTTTTTAACGTAAAATATTTTATTTCTTAAAAATACATTCTTAAAACTTTTTAAACTTCATATAAGTTTCAAAGTGTACTTAAAACTTCTCATAAATTTTGTGAGTGCAAATCCATAAAACGCATATATGCATAAATTTTTTTCATAAAGCTTATAAACTCATAGAACTCATAAGAGTATCGAAATATATATAAACCTTATAATTTAAAAAGTAATTTAAACTCATACATACATAACGTTGCGTAAAAACTTAAAAATTAATAAGCATATAAGAAATTCTTATTTCTTAAGCTTTCTCAAGTTTAATATTTAACTTCAAAACATACTTAAAAATCTTTAAAACTCATGTATAAATCAAACTTCATATAGCTCACATCTTAAAATGAAAACTTAAACCTTACTTCGATCGCAAAACATACAAATAAAAATTATAAACCCTTAAATGCGTAAAGTCTTATATAAAGCTTTTAAATTGAACAATATCTTGAAACTTAAATATACATATAAATTCATATAGAACTTATGGTTCACAACGTATATAAAAATGGAAATATCAATTCAATGCATAGGTTAAAATAGAATTTTCATAAACCTCATAAATATTCATAAAACTCCATAGAAAACTTATGGATTGTAAAATGCATAAGATGAATTTCCATTTCTTAAATTTTTCTCGAAACTTAATTTCATTTGATCGTAAAATATACTTAAAACATATTAAACATTTTTCTTTGTTTTCAATACTTAAAATACTTACTTAATTTTCAGAAAGCACCATTCGTAACCCATAATGCTTACAACCAGTGAAAGCTGTAATAACGCTAACCGACATGGAGTCACGTGGCGCTTTTAACAGATACCAACCGTGACACTTACTTACTCATAAAGACATCATGTAGTTACGTGCGGAATATTATATCGCTGGCCATAATACGAGATAATATCCCATAAAAGTAGAGGCGACGCGACAGATTCAATTTTTCCTTGAGTTAGTGATGCATCCCCCCTAGGACTTGCCATACTAATGTGGGATATACCGGTCGGGTCTAAACTTACTTATAGAGGTGGGTATATTTATGGTCTTTGAAAATTCATTTTTATTTTCTTACTTAGTGCAAAAGCACAAAATATTATTTTGTACTTAATCGCACTTAAAATCTCATGTATATATATATATATATAACTTCATATGAAACTTAGATTTTAATACACATATACACTGGCTTAATAAAACTTCTTAAAAATCATACATATTGCAAAATATACATAAGAAATCCATAAAATTTCCGTATTTGCATAAGCCTCATATAAATCATACAAATTGTAAACCTTATAAAATTTATAACCACTTAAAATCACTTATAGGGAAATCAAAATACTTTTCTTTATATAACATAAAACGTAGCCCTATTTATAAAAAGAATTGGTTTAAAACTTAAAACTTAAATTTTATTTCATACAAACTCATACTTATAAAAATCATAAATGATAATTTTCCATACGAATTGTCATATAATCAAAATATTCATTTCACATACTAAAATAACAATGCACTTACAAAATGCTTAACACTTAAAACAACATAAACGTATACATTTCTTACTTGAACAATCACTTAGAAAATTTTCTTATAATTTAATTTCTTAAAAAGCTTCAAAAATCCATCACAAAACTTTCAAAACAATATATAACACTCACAATAAAACATATTCTTAAGATTTCCAAATCAACTTAAAAATACTTTAAAATCAAGGGTAGCACTCACCTTAAATTCAAACTTTCCTTAAGTGAGCTCCAATAGCCTTCATTGGTTCCGTTTACTTCCTTTTCACCTACACATCACATAATTACCTAAAACACACTCATTTTAGCTTCACAAAGTTTATCACACAACTTATAACTCAATTCATTCATTGGAGTACTATTTTACCAATTTATTTCCCTACTCGTTTTTAACTTAATCGAGGCTTTAAAATTCTGTTTTCTTTGCATGGACCTTACTTATATACACCTAGGAGCATCCCCATATGCTCGAAATAATTTTCTAAAACCTGAAACGAAAAGTCAAATTTCTGGTACCCCCTTAGGGTGAGAACTGTTCACAACCCATTCTAGGGCTGCTCTTGACCTCATTTTTGCTCCATTCATCTCTCTAACTCGCATTTAGATCACCCATAAAACTGTTTTGAAAAATTCCAACAAACGGGTGGCGAAACCTAGGAAAAACTCCCTTTTTTCATTACTTTTTCAATGTCATTTTCACCATTTTCATTCTAAATCTTAACTCTCTTTTCCTTAATTTCATACATACTTAACATACTCATTTAATGCATTAAAACACATTCATGGAGTGATATTTCATAATTTCCATCAATGCCCTTCACTTAAAGTCATAAACTACAAGTTGTCTAATTGAAATTCTAACACTTCCATCAACTTATCCTAGGTTTCCTTAACATAAATTCAACATGAAATCATGGTTGACATCATCAAATGCCATTGGTTGCACACTTCCCTCATTAGGTTCTTACATGGCCTAACACTTAAACAAGCCATGTCATTCAATTTTTGCTTTTTTTTTTTTTTTTTTTTTTCACTTAGGCATTTTATCAAACATTTGGTGGGCACTTATTTCATTTAAACAACCATCATTCAATTTTATGGTTTCTCCCACCAAAACCCTAACCTATCAAACTTAATCATTTCCATATGGTTTACACTTATTTTAAAGCTTATAAAACTCAACTCAAATCATACATAAAAACTCATATCAAAACCCAACCAAATCATCATACAAACATCATCACTAACATCATTGAAACAACTTAAAAGTGATGGAACTTACCTATTTTTGCTTGATTTCTTGCTTCCAAATGGTTCCTCTAGCTTAAGGGGGCTTGAATTCTTGGTTTGGAACTCAAAAATGCATGAAAATCACTTGTTTTCCCCTTGGTTCTTCACTTGGCCGAACCTCACCCTTCTTCGCCACCACTCTCTCTCAGTTCTCCCTTTATTTGTTATGTTTTGTGCTTCAAATTTCACCAAGTGTCATATTTATACTTATAACAATTCTATAATGACCATCATGTCCCTTAATTAATTGATTTTTGGCCCTTAACAAGATTCCATTTTAGCCTATTTCATGTCAACTTATTTCCAATTGATCCATAAACTTCCATAATTATCCATTCAATTGTCTTTAATCCATTTTAATTAATCTCAACCACAAATTTAGTCAAAAGATGACTATTAGGTGTTAGTCCACCATTGGTCCATCAATAATCACATGGATTATACTTTTATAATGGGTTTAATATCATAAAATCTCATTTATACCCTTAACGTTAAAAATTAATACAATTCATTCCGAAATAAATTCCAAATTAATTCTATGATCACCTATTCATCAAATTGGCTTTATAATACTCTAATTAGATCCCTTAGAACTTAATCCATGGCTTCAAAAAAAATTCAAACGGAGTTTAGGTCAATAATATTCACAATCCTGTCCATAAGGGCGTTTTCGTCGAGTAACTTTCGGAATCTTCAGAAACTACCCAAACAGACTCATTTTTACTCCATTTCAGTTTTATTGGATTCTACTAATCATTCTAAATATTTTTTGATTTCTAGGGTCTGTCTCAAAATTTTACTATTCATCAAGTAATATTCACCCCGAAGATACTATTTACCCGAAAATATTTCTATTCATCCGTAAATTCACTATTAATCATAAAATGAAAGTTTGGGATCCTACATTAATATTATAAAATACATGTTGCATGGTTTTTAATTTTATAAATGGATCTACTATGGTTGCGGGGTTTTCATTCTAAAAACTTTTTCTTTTTATGAAACGAACTGGTCCGACTCCATTCGTAGGTGTCCTGCCAACCAACCCCTTTCATTATTATAAAACCAGACATGGTTTGACTCCGCTCGTAGGTGTCCTACCAACCAATCCGGCTCCCGCCAACCTTTAGTGACCCGTGCCACATGGCTCTCTAGTATAGAGTGGGATCCTAAATCGCTCTCTATCCGGTTCAAGTAGAGGAATACTGCATCGTTATAGAATGGAACTCTGTCTCGCTCAAGTGTAAGCTAGCTAATAATATACCCTCTACATGCATTGGACTAATATCTCAGACATTTGACTGACACTACTACTTACAAGTACCTCCTGCAGTTAGTTTAGTTAGTGACGTATCGACACTACTAACTCTACCAATGCATGCTTTGAGTACTCAACCTAGACTGGTAATATTCTGATACTCTTTGGGTAAGCCATAAGTTTTACTTTTTACATTTTTAAACCTAAAATCCATTCTATATACAATTTAAAACGAAAAATCATCGTTTCAACAAAAATGCAAAGACTATGTTATCCGTTACCATGCAACTTATCATTTAAATCATATTTCACTTTTACCAAAACATTCAAACATGCATGAAAGATTCATTTGTAAATCAAATCAACACAAAACACATGAAAAATCATTTTGACACTCACCTTAACTAACGATCACTTCTGAATAGCTTTTCGGAAGGCTCCAAAACACTCTCTATCTCTCTTCCCTTGCTCCACTGGCTTGCTCGTCACCTACACAACATATGTATACGTAAATTTACATTCGCGTCAACTTCTAGAAACTAGAAATAATTCAAATTAAACAATTGCCCCCAAACGACCCGTTTTACATGTAAACCTCCTTTTTTCGTTCTTTTATTGATTCTAGGGTTCCGAACTTAAGTTTCTTCGTCTAGAACCTATTTATTATCACCTAGGGATATTCTGGTACTAAAAGAATCATGTTCGGAGGCCCGAAATGAAAATCGTTTGATTTCAACCCCTTTAGGCCGAACACTATTCACAGCCTTATTCAGGGCTTTTCTTCATTTCGTTTTTACTCCGAACACCTTCCCAACTCGTCCTTTAGTCGGTCCAAGTGCCGGTACTGAAAGAAATGGCCATCAGGTAGGCATTTTAGGCTAAAAACTCGTTATTTTCGCTACTAATGTTTAGACGTTTTCTTAGTTTTGAGTTCTAAATTTAATCTTTGACTTTTAATAATCTTAATACATTTAATCAAACTCGTTAGGGTCATTCGTGTAAACCCTCTATTTTTATTATTGTACGGATACCCAGGAATAGTCCCTAAGTGTCGATTAGAGACTCTAAATTAATTATGGAGACGCTTAAGGTCATAGAGAACCTATAGGAATTGATTTAAACTTAATTGGCGATTAAACGGGAAGTTAAATTGATAAATGAAATCGAATAATATTTAATGTAAAAAGGGACTAAAGTGAAGATAACTTTTAATAATTGTGGTTGTAGTAAAATTAAGCTAAAATCTAAGGGAGGAGAATAGAATTGTCTTAGGGCATAAGTGGAATTATTGAGATTATTGTGGAGGAAAATAAAAGCCAAAAGGTTGTGTTGACTTTTAAAAGCAAACAAACAGAACCAGTCTCTCTCTCGCGAAGAAGAAAGAAAGAAAGAGAGAAGAAAGAAAAGAAAGAAGAAGAAGAAGAGAAGAAGAGAAGGAGAAGCCAACGCCGACCAAGTTATCACCGTCGTTCACCACCATCGGACAGCAGCCATCCAGCCGCGAACTGCGAACCAAAGCCAAGTTGTAGCGCACCAGTGGCAGATCGGAGATCAAGCGGAAACCGTCGCGAACCAGCTCTGGTCGAAGCCGACGAGCTGCTCCAGCCCAACCCGTACCAAGATCAGCTCAAACCCGACCTGAACGGAGCAAGATCGAGCTGAACCGCGACCAGAACAGCTTCTCCACGCGTGCAGATCGGCGGCAGCGATGACGCCGTGCGACGGTGGAACCAAAGGAGGAAGAGAGAGAGAAAGGAAGGAGGAAGAATGGGGAAGAAAATCAGCTCAAACCCAGCCCAGATTTGTCACCAAAACCACCCCAAAGTGAAGTCAACGCGAGGAGAAATTAGGGGTGAGTTGTTTGAGTTTAAAGGTTGGTGATTTGGTTAGTAATAGATTGATTTGAGATGGATTTATTCCGATGTATTGGTTGGTTAGTTTTGATTGAATAGAAGTTGAAAAATAAGTGATTGAAGTTGATAGGGAGTTTAGAAAACCAAGAAAATACCAAAGATTCAAAGAGAAACCAAAACGCCCGTAAACTAGTTTGATGGACAATTTTGTAAATTGACCCATGCGGCGTCCGTTGAGAGTTTGGATGACCCTAATGAGTTTAATTAGGCGTATTGAGGTTAATAAAAGTCAGAGATTTAATTAAGGAACCAAAATTGGAGAGTTACGCCTAAAAAAGGGTCACTTAGGGGTGATGATGTAATTTTTATTATTTTGAGTTTCTGGAAGTTGACGCGAGCGTAAATTTACGTATATATATGTTGTGTAGGTGACGAGCGATCCAGTGGAGCAAGGGAAGAGCACTAGAGCGCAGTTTTAGAGGCTTCCGAGAATCTATTCGGAATTTGATAGCTAAAGGTGAGTGTCAAACTGATTTTAATATGTTTTCGTTGATTTGGATCATGAATAAATGTTTCATGCATGTTTGGATGTTTTGATGAAAATGAAATATGATTTAAATGATAAATGGCACGGTAACTGATGATATGATTTTGTGATTTCATGAAACGATGGTTTCTCGTTTTGAATTGCTTATATGTGAAATGGATTGAAAATATGAAAATAAAACCTATGGCTTTCCCATATAGTATCATATTAGTACGGTCTGGGTTGAGTACTTGAAACGTGCATTGGTAGAATCAGTACTGTTAGTATGTCACTACCTAAACTAACCGCGGGAGATACCCGCAAGATGTCGTGTCAGTCAGATGTCTGAGAGATTAGCCCAATGCACGTGAAAGGTATATTATTTGCTAGCTTACCCGAGCGAGACATAGTTCTGCTCTGTAGTGATGTAGGATTCCGCTCCATACTAGGGGGCCATGAGGCACGGGTCACTATAGGTTGGCGGGAGCCGGATTGGTTGGCTGGACACCTTCGAGCGGAGTCGGACCATATTCGGTTTATGAAAAGAAAAATGATTTTTGAATAAAAACCCCGCAACCATAGGAGATCCCTTTATAAAGTTGATAACCGTGCAATATGTGCTTTATACTATTAATGCATGAAACTTGATTTAAATAAATGAATTTGAACTGTTTTAGGGAGGTTTTTGTAAAGTATGATTTTAAATGATACTATATGACACTCACTGGGCTTTTAAAGCTCACCCAATGTTTTCTGTATTTTTTAAACAAACCTCCCAGGCACAAGTACCATAGCTGCGGATTTCCCTGGACGACATTAGGCAGCCGCGGCGTCAATGCTAATGTGATTTCCCAATTATCTTTTTTCTTATTACTAAGTGATGTATATATTTTGTTATATCCACATGTTTTGTAAATATTCTTTTGTGGATTTAAATTATGCTTTTGGAGTAAATTGATGCATGACATATGAATTTATTGATAAGAAGTTTATAAATTGAAATATGAAATTGTGGTTGTGATTGTGTTGGAAATGAGAGCCTGAGGCTCCGTAGTTTGGGGAAAATATTTTATGATTTTTAGAAGTGTTAAATTTTATAATTTTATAGGGTGGCAAAGTCCGAAAAACAGACGGGATGCTGCCCAAATTTTTATAAAATATTTTGAAAATGTTTTAAAATAAAGGTGAAAAATTTCCCCTCGTTTTCGTTGTTTTCGAAAAAGATTGAGAAAGATTATGGCTTAGCTCTGCGGGGGATCCTTTAGTTGAGCGAAAGGGCTAGCTAGACGGTCACCGTAGGGTGCCAGCAGATCGCCTAAGGAAAGGGGTCTGTCAGAGTGGTATCAGAGCGCGGTTTAAGTGCAATTTTGAAAAATAAAAATTTAGTATGTTTTGTTTTAATAATGAAATACACAACCACATGTACTTTTTATGTCATGCATCTTCTTTTGAAATGATTTTCAAATTCTTTATAAGCTTGATGTTTTGAAATCACAACACTATGGATCGACGCGGACGCGGTCGTGGACGTGGTCGACGGGGTTCCGGTAGAGCTCTCGCAGGAGCTCCAGCTGTTGAGACGCCACTTTTTGAGGGGTCTGAGCATGGTACTGAGTCTGTGAATGCCCCAACTGAGCTACCTACGTTTGAGCAGGCTGGACCAAGTGGCCAGGCGGCGGGAGGTTTTGATCCGCAGCTGTTTGCACAGATGCTAGCAGCGGCGATGCAGCAGCAGCAGCACCCCGGGAGGCTCCAGTGGAGAGAAAGAATGATATAGGGAGGGTAAAGAAGCTGGGTGGAATGCCGTTTGATGGCAAGGGAGATCCAGAGAATGCCCTAGAATGGTTGGATCGTATGAAGAAAATTTATAGGGTGATGGATTGCTCAGAGGAGCAAAGAGTAGAGTTCTCTTCATTTTTGCTGGAGAATAGGGCTCAGGACTGGTGGGAGGCCCTAGAGAGACGATACCTGGAGGGGATTTCTTGGGCGGTATTTGAGAGGGAGTACAGAGTGCATTTTTACCCTCAGACGTACCAGGATGCACGAACGGATGAGTTTTTCAGTTTACAGTAGGGATCTATGTCCGTAGCGGATTACGAAAAGAGGTTTTCTGAGTTGATCCGGGTAGTTCCTCTGATTGCAGAGAATGAAGAACAGAAGAGTAAAAGATTCTTTGCAGGTTTACATGCAGATTTGAAAGTTCATCTTTCGTGGGCCTCAAAGAATAAATATGGCAGATTAGTTGAAGCGGCACTGGAGGTAGAGAGAAATGAACAGAGTAGGCAATCAGGAAGTAAGCGCAGTAGCTCCAGTCAGCCACATGAGGGGTCGAGTAAGACGACAAAGAAGGACCAGAGGCCCAGATGGACAGGTGGGAGGAGGATGACCAGGGGGACATCCTCTAGACAGGGATCATTCAGATCACCAGCGGCTTTAGGAGGATCCCGCGATACCAGGGGTGCTTTCCCACAGTGCAGTATCTGCGGGAGGAGACATGAGGGAGAGTGCAGATCCAAGAGTAGAGGCCTCACATGCTATCATTGTGGGCAGGAGGGACATTTTATACGAGATTGCCCACAGTTGATTACTCCCAGTTCAGAGGCTGGATCTTCAGCTACAGCTGCCTCTCAAGCGAGCACGGGTCAGAGACGAGGAGGTAGGAGTTTCCAGATGTGAGGACGGGGTACCTCAGTCTCTACCAGGGGTGCGATGGGCAGAGGACCGTTTACTTCAGCAGCTCAGACTAGTAGACCTAGCACCCAGGCTCGTGTATTTGCAGTCACCCAGCAGGAGGCCGATGTAGCTCTGGAGGTTGTTACCAGTATGGTCTCGATTTTTAACTATTTTGCTTATGCTTTGATTGACCCAGAGGCTACACATTCTTTCGTATCCGTGCCTTTTTTGATGAAATTGAATGCACTAGTTCTACCATTGGATAGTATGATGGTATCCATTCCGACCGAAAACTTGTTGATAGCAGACAGAGTGATTAGAGACGGGAAGATTGTGATTGAGGAGAGAGAGTTTTCGGCAGATTTGATTGTATTAGATATACAGGATTTTGATGTTATACTAGGAATGGATTGGTTATCCAAGTATAGAGCTACAGTGGACTGTTACAGAAAAGAAGTTAAGTTGGCACGATTTGGGGAGCCAGAGGTAGTATTCTGTGGGGTACGGAAGGCGATTGCTACTAGTTTGATCACTACAATGACAACCAGTAGGATGCTTCGTAAGGGTTGTCAAGGGTATTTAGCTTATATGGTTGAGACGGAAAAGAGTGAAGTTTACCCTGAAGAGATTCCAGTGGTCAGAGAGTTCTTAGATGTGTTCCCAGAGGATCTCCCAGGATTGCCACCAGATAGGGAGATAGAGTTTGAGATAGACCTGATTCCGGGAACCAGACCGATTTCTATTACCACATACAGGATGGCTCCAGTAAAGTTGAGAGAATTGAAAGTTCAGATTGAAGAGTTGTTGGATAAAGGATTTGTGAAGCCGAGTACATCTCCGTGGGGTGCTCCAGTACTTTTTGTAAAGAAGAAGGATGGGAGTTTGAGGTTATGCATTGATTACCGACAATTGAATAAGGTGACGATACGGAATCAGTACCCACTCCCGAGGATTGATAACTTGTTTGATCAGCTGTAGGGATCTAGAGTGTATTCTAAGATAGACTTGAGATCCGGTTATCATCAGTTGAAAGTTCGTGCAGAAGATGTTCCTAAGACTGCATTCAGGACCCAGTATGGACATTATGAGTTTCTAGTGATGTCATTCGGATTGACGAATGCTCCGACCGCATTTATGGATTTGATGAATAGGGTGTTTCGGCCATATCTGGATAGATTTGTGATTGTATTCATTGATGATATCTTGGTGTATTCAGGTAGTCCAGAGGAGCATGCGGAACATCTTTGGATAGTCTTGCAGACCCTAAGAGAGCACCAGTTATATGCGAAGTTTAGTAAGTGTCAGTTTTGGCTGGATCAGATTGCTTTCTTAGGACATGTGATATCAGCTGATGGATTGAGTGTGGATCCTTAGAAGATAGAAGCGATCTTAGATTGGAAAGCATCTACGAATGTGACCGAGGTTAGGAGCTTTTTGGGACTGGCAGGCTATTATAGGAAGTTTGTTGAGGGATTTTCAAAAATAGCAGCTTCGCTTACCAGACTGACAAGAAAAGAGGAAAAGTTTGTATGGTTAGATGAGTGCCAGTATAGCTTCGATGAGCTGAAGCATAGGTTGACCTCGGCACCAGTTCTTACCCTTCCGTCAGGGGAGGATGGCTTTACTGTGTATTGCGACGCCTCCAGGCTGGGTTTAGGGTGTGTGTTGATGCAGAATGATAGGGTAGTGGCGTATGCATCGCGACAGTTGAAAAATCATGAGAAGAACTATCCGACACACGACCTGGAACTCGCAGCAGTAGTGTTTGCTTTGAGGATATGGAGGCATTATCTTTATGGTGTATCATGCAGGATCTTCACTGATCACAAGAGTTTGCAGTATTTATTCACCCAGAATGAATTGAATATGAGGCACAGGAGGTGGATAGAACTCATTAAAGATTATGATTGCACCATAGAGTATCATCCAGGCAAGGCGAATGTAGTTGCAGACGTCTTGAGTCGCAAGTCTACTCATTCATTGGCTCAGTTGAAGGTGGAGTATCTACCCTTACTAGTGGAGTTGAGATCCATGGGTGTCAGATTGGAGACGACGGACTCAGGAGCAGTGGTAGCAGCATTTCACGTCCGTCCAGTTCTGGTGGATCGTATTAGAGAGCTACAGTTGCAGGATCCAGAATTGATGAAACTCAAGGGTAGAATTGAAACTGGGCCACTAAGAGAAGATGGGACATTGGTGTTGGATCAGAGATTGTGTGTGCCAGATGTGGGAGATTTGAGGAAAAAGATTATGGAAGAAGCACATTCATCCTCTTATGCCATGCACCCAGGGAGTACAAAGATGTATCGGACTCTGAGAGATCACTATTGGGGGAGAGGAATGAAGAAAGAGATAGCAGAGTTTGTTTCCAGATGCTTGACTTGTCAACAGATTAAAGCAGAACATTAGAAACCAGCAGGTTTACTGCAGCCCCTACCGATCCCTGAGTGGAAATAGGAGAGGATTACTATGGATTTTGTGGTAGGGCTACTGAGGACTCAGAGTGGGCATGATGCTATATGGGTGATTGTTGATCGATTGACGAAGTCTGCTTACTTTTTAGCGATTAAGACTACCTACTCTTTGGATAGATTGGCGCGGTTATACGTGAATGAAATCATTAGATTACATGGCGCCCCAGTGTCTATTGTATCAGATAGAGATCCTCGGTTTACATCGAGATTCTGGCCTAAGTTGCAGGAAGCTTTAGGCACCAGATTACATTTCAGCACGACCTTTCACCCACAGATGGATGGCCAATTCGAGAGGACTATCCAGACCCTTGAAGATATGTTGAGAGCTTGTGTTATGGAATTCAGAAGAAGCTGAGATATTCACCTACCATTGATAGAGTTTGCCTACAACAACAGTTACCAGTCCAGTATAGAGATGGCACCTTATGAAGCGTTGTATGGCAGGAAATGTAGAACCCCAGTTTGTTGGGATGAGGTAGGTGAGAGGAAATTGATTGACCCAGAGATTGTCCAGATCACTACAGAAAAGGTAAATGTGATCAGAGAAAAGCTGAAGATAGCCAGTGACAGGCAGAAAAGCTATGAGGACAATCGAAGGAGAGATTTGGAATTTCAGGTAGGTGATAGAGTGTTTCTGCGAATATCGCCTTGGAAAGGAGTGTTAAGATTTGGGAAGCGAGGCAAGCTGAGTCCGCGGTATATAGGGCCGTATGAGATCGTGGAAAGGATTGGGGAGGTGGCTTATAGATTGGAACTACCACCAGAGTTAGCAACTATCCATGATGTATTCCATGTTTCCATGTTAAGGAAATATGTAGCAGATCCTTCGCATATTCTTAGAGAGCAGCCAGTGCAACTTAGAGAGAATTTGTCCTATGAAGAGCAGCCTGTTGAGATCTTGGATCATAGAGAGCAGGTGTTGCGCCGTAGCGCGATACCATTGGTTAAAGTCTTGTGGAGAAATCACATATCTGAGGAAGCTACATGGGAGCACGAGGAGCAGATGCATGCTCAGTATCCTCACCTCTTTGAGTAAGGTATGTAATTTAATTTCGAGGACGAAATTTTTATAAGGAGGGGAGAATTGTAAACCCTCTATTTTTATTATTGTACGGATACCCAGGAATAGTCCCTAAGTGTCAATTAGAGACTCTAAATTAATTATGGAGACGCTTAAGGTCATAGAGAACCCATAGGAATTGATTTAAACTCAATTGGCGATTAAACGGGAAGTTAAATTGATAAATGAAATCGAATAATATTTAATGTAAAAAGGGACTAAAGTAAAGATAACGTTTAATAATTGTGGTCGTAGTAAGATTAAGCTAAAATCTAAGGGAGGAGAATGGAATTGTCTTAGGGCATAAGTGGAATTATTGAGATTATTGTGGAGGAAAATAGAAGCCAAAATGTTGTGTTGACTTTTAAAAGCAAACAAACAGAACCAGTCTCTCTCTCGCGAAGAAGAAAGAAAGAAAGAGAGAAGAAAGAAAAGAAAGAAGAAGAATAAGAGAAGAAGAAGAAGAGAAGAAGAGAAGGAGAAGCCAACGCCGACCAAGCCATCACCGCTGTTCACCACCGTCGGACAGCAGCCATCCAGTCGCGAACCGTGAACCAAAGCCAAGTTATAGCGCACCAGCGGTAGATCGGAGATCAAGCGGAAACCGTTGCAAACCAGTTCCGGTCGATGCCGACGAGCTGCTCCAGCTCAACCCGTACCAAGATCCGCTCAAACCCGACCTGAACGGAGCAAGATCGAGCTGAACCGCGGCCAGAACAGCTTCTCCACTCGTGCAGATCGGCGGCAGCGACGACGCCGTGCGACGGCGGAACCAAAGGAGGAAGAGAGAGAGAAAGGAAGGAGGAAGAAAATCAGCTTAAACCCAGCCCAGATCTGTCACCAAAACCACCCCAAAGCGAAGTCAACGCGAGGAGAAATTAGGGGTGAGTTGTTTGAGTTTAAAGGTTGGTGATTTGGTTAGTAATGGATTGATTTGAGATGGATTTATTCCGATGTGTTGGTTGGTTAGTTTTGATTGAATAGAAGTTGAAAAATAAGTGATTGAAGTTGATAGGGAGTTTAGAAAACCAAGAAAATACCAAAGATTCAAAGAGAAACCAAAACGCCCGTAAACTAGTTTGATGGACAATTTTGTAAATTGACCCATGCGGCGTCCGTTGAGAGTTCGGATGACCCTAATGAGTTTAATTAGGCGTATTGAGGTTAATAAAAGTCGGAGATTTAATTCAGGAATCAAAATTGGAGAGTTACGCCTAAAAAAGGGTCACTTAGGGGCGATGATGTAATTTTTATTATTTTGAGTTTCCGGAAGTTGAAGCGAGCGTAAATTTACGTATATATATGTTGTGTAGGTGACGAGCGATCCAGTGGAGCAAGGGAAGAGCGCTAGAGCGCAGTTTTAGAGGCTTCCGAGAATCTATTCGGAATTTGATAGCTAAAGGTGAGTGTCAAACTGATTTTAATATGTTTTCGTTGATTTGGATCATGAATAAATGTTTCATGCATGTTTGGATGTTTTGATGAAAATGAAATATGATTTAAATGATAAATGGCACGGTAACTGATGATATGATTTTGTGATTTCATGAAACGATGGTTTCTCGTTTTGAATTGCTTATATGTGAAATGGATTGAAAATATGAAAATAAAACCTATGGCTTTCCCATATAGTATCATATTAGTACGGTCTGGATTAAGTACCCGAAGCATGCATTGGTAGAATCAATACTGTCAGCATGTCACTAACTAAACTAACCGCGGGAGATACCCGCAAGATGTCGTGTATGTCAGATGTCTGAGAGATTAGCCCAATGCACGTGAAAGGTATATTATTTGCTAGCTTACCCGAGCGAGACATAGTTTTGCTCTGTAGCGATGTAGGATTCCGCTGCATGACCTGGAAAGAGCGATGTAGGATTCCGCTCCATACTAGGGGGCCATGAGGCACGGGTCACTATAGGTTGGCGGGAGCCGGATTGGTTGGCTGGACACCTTTGAGCGGAGTCGGACCATATTAGGTTTATAAAAAGAAAAATGATTTTTGAATAAAAACCCCGCAACCATAGGAGATCCCTTTATAAAGTTGATAACCGTGCAATATGTGCTTTATACTATTAATGCATGAAACTTGATTTAAATAAATGAATTTGAACTGTTTTAGGGAGGTTTTTGTAAAGTATGATTTTAAATGATGCTATATGACACTCACTGGGCTTTTAAAGTTCACCCAACATTTTCTGTATTTTTTAAACAAACCTCCCAAGCACAGGTACCATACCTGCGGATTTCCCCGGACGACATTAGGCAACCGCAGAGTCAGTGCTAATGTGATTTCCCAATTATCTTTTTGCTTATTACTAAGTGATGTATATATTTTGTTATATCTAAATGTTTTGTAAATATTCTTTTGTGGATTTAAATTATGCTTTTGGAGTAAATTGATGCATGACATATGAATTTATTGATAAAAAGTTTATAAATTGAAATATAAAATTGTGGTTGTGATTGTGTTGGAAATGAGAGCCTGAGGCTCCGTAGTTTGGGGAAAATATTTTATGATTTTTAGAAGTGTTAAATTTTATAATTTTACAGGGTGGCAAAGTTCGAAAAACAGAAGGGATGCTGCCCAAATTTTTATAAAATATTTTGAAAATGTTTTAAAATAAAAATGAAAAATTTCCTCTCGTTTCCGCTGTTTTCGAAAAAATTGAGAAAGATTATGGCTTAGCTCTGCGGGGGATCCTTTAGTTGAGCGAAAGGGCTAGCTGGAGGGTCACCGTAGGGTGCTAGCAGATCGCCTAAGAAAAGGGGTCTGTCAATTCGAATACTCAACGAATGCATTATGGGTTAATTTATGAAATTACCCTTCAAACTAGTTTAATTCGCGAATTGATTTCTGTTTAAATTCTTAATATTTTCTTGGCTTCCTAAGCTCCCAATCAACATCAATTCACTTATTTTTAAACTCATTTTTACTCAAAACGAACTAACAATCAAATCATAACAAAACCCATTTCATATCAACTTAATCACCAACAAAAATCATCAATTTCAAACTTAAACAACTCACCCCTTTTTCTCTTCACATTGACTTCGTTTTAGGCTTGATTTTGAGGTGGTTTTTGGTTCGGCTTTGGCGCTCTTGGGGTTTGATTTGGTGGCAAAACTGGTGCGAAAATGGCTGATCTTCCTCTCTTCCTTCTCCTATCTTCCTCTCTCTCTCTCTCCCTCTCGATCTACCTTGGTTTCGCTGCATTCTTCACTAGTTTCGAGCTGAAATCGAGCTCGGTTGAAGCTAGAAATGGCGTGGATCGAGCTGGTTTTACGTCAGGTTCTATATGAGATCGAGATGGCAGCTCATCGGCGTCGTCCTGCTCATTCGGCGGTCTGGTTTGGGTTGAGTTATGCGGTTGGGTTTGGTCGTGCTTGGCGTCGGTTGCGTCTGGCTTTGCATGTTGGTTGGCACGGCGGCGACGAGGTCTGGTCGGCATCGGCTTCTAGGCGTTGGGTCCGACTGGTAGGAGCAGCTTGCCTTATTCTTATTATTCTTCTTCTTCTTTTCTTCTTCTTCTTTCTCGCATTTAGTGATTGGTTATATCTTTTTCTTTTTCTTTTTTAATTTTGTGATTAAATATCACATTTTGGGTTTCATATTTTTCTCCACAATCAACTTTAAAAATGACGGTCAAGTCCTGAGAAAATTTCATTCTCACCTTTAGCTTTTAGATCAATTCTAGTTTGATCACAATTATTAAAACTTATCTTCAATTTAGTTCTTTGTCTCATTAAATAATTACTCGATTTCATTCACCATTTTACCTTTCCGTTTAATCTTCAATTGAGTTTAAATCGATCTCTAAGGGTTCTCTATAACCTTAAGCACTTCTTTAGACCATTTAGGATCTCTAATAGTTATTTAAGAACTATTTTTGGGAAACCCATAAAATTAAAATAGAGGGTTTACACAAACAACAATTCAAATCATATTTTTACTATAAATAACAAATCAAATCACTAATATGAACATTAAAAAGAAATTATACTCCAATGATGTGATGTATAATAGTGTGAATTAATAATTAACATGATGTTGTGTTATGTCACTTGGACAAACATTTTGAACAAAAAATTTGGGAGCCCTACTCTTATTTCTGATGTAATAGATGGGTGTTAATAATGTAAGCTTTAGAAAGGATAATGATGATGATTTAATCTTCATTTAAGTGTGAAATTCCTTTCTTAAGAAGTTTTTTATCCAACTGATGTCTTTGAAGTTGAACTAATTTGTTGAGAACCTCCGTCAAAAGGCGCAAGTCAAAAAGGACTAAACAGCAAGTTAGTTTAGGAATTGGTCTAATTAGGATTTTTTTATTATTATTATTTATTTTACTTTTTTGTTAAATTAGAATTATTTCCATTTAGGATTTGATATTCTTTTATTTTTGGATTTGATATTATTTCCTTTTATATCTAGACTTTATTTCATTTTAAGTTTCCTTTAATTATTTGATACTATTTCATTTATTGTTTAATGGTTTTCCTTTTTAATTATTATTTCTTTTTAGGAAAGTCTTATTTCTCAAAGAATTGTAAGGCTATAAATAACCATAAACTTTAAGGTTTAGATATGTTAATTTCACTTTGAAGAATTAGTAAAATCTTGTAGATTTTCAGGTAATTATCTTGTTGATTTTTTGACTTTTCTAATTAGAGTTACTAGGATTGCTTGTGCTAGAGTGAGGTAAATTATGTCATCTAATTCTAGATGATTAATTTGTCTAATTCTGTAGGTCGATTAATTCAAAATTTCCATCATATTTGTAACGTTTTATTGGGTGAAAATAGACTTATTGTTGGATATAAAGTTATGTCTTCAACATAATCTTTATTGATGATATCGCTTATAAAATATAAAATTTAGGACTTGGAGTTCAAATTTTAGTTTTGTAACATTTAAAATGAAAATTAAAAAAAAATAAAAATAAAAGCTAGTATGAATTTTAAAATCAATACGACTCTATAAAATAATTTTTAAAAACAAACAAGAATCATGAGTCATCTCACTCAATATTGAGTGGTTTTTGTTTCAAATAAATTTAAAAACATGTTGTCACGAATGTAGAACCCCAAACTTTCATTTTATGATTTATAGGGAATTTTCGGATGAATAGTAATATTTTCGGATAAATAGTGTCTTTAGGTGAATAGTATCCGATGAATAGTGAAATTTTGAGATGGACCCTGGAAAATCGAAAATATTTAGAATGATTAGTAGGACCCAATAAAACTGAAACGGGGTAAAAATGAGTTCGTTTAGGTAATTTCTGAAGGTTCCGAAAGTTACCCGACGAAAACGCTCTTATGGACAAAATTGTGAATACCATTGACCTAAACTTCGTTTGAATTTTTTTCGAAGTCATGGATTGAGTCTTAAGGGATCTAATTAGAGTATTGTAAAGTCAATTTGATGAATGAGTGATCATATAATTAATTTGAAATTTATTTCAGAATGAATTGTAAATAGTATTAAGTGAATAATAAGTATGACAAGGGACTAAAATGAAATAAGTTTTTTACTTAGGGTCAAAGTGGGATTAAGAGAAAGTGAATTATGGATCAAAATGAAACAAGTTTAAATGACATGAGCCAAGGTGGAACAAGCAAGAGTTAAGGGTCAAAGTATAATCAATTAATGGACATGATGGTCATTATGGAATTGTTAAAAATATAAATATTTTGACTTCTCTAATTTTTCATCCATTTCACGCCAAAACACACAAACACACACCAAAAACCGACAGCAAGAAGGAGCGAAGGGTAGTGTTTGGCCATGCAATCCAAGTGGGTAACCAAGTGATTTTCATGCAACATCCAAGTTCAAATCAAGTAATCAAGCCATTCTAAGCAAGAAAAACAAACTTGAAGCTAAATACAAGCCAAGCCAAGGTTAGTTTTATGGATTTTGAATTAGTTTCAATGATGTTGTGATGATGTGTATGTTGATGGTTTGGGTAAGTTTTGATATGGGTTTTTATATGTGATTTAAGTGGAGTTTTATGGCACCAAAAATAAGTATAAACTATATGAAAGTCATTAGGTTTGGTGTGTTAGGGTTTTGTTGGAATAAACACTAAGTTGGTTGAATTGGTTTTAAGTGAATTTTTATGCCTATCAAGTGTTTGATAAAATGCCTAAGTAAAGAAAAATACAAAAATTGAATGAAATAGATTAATTATGTATTAGGCCATGTAAGACCATGATGAGAGAAGTATGGAATCAATGTCATTTGAGGTTATTAAGTGTGATTCCATGTTGAAAAAGTGATAAGGAAACCTATGAAAAGCTTATAATAATGTTAGAAATTCATTCGGAAAACTTGGCCTTTATAACTTAAAGTGAAGGGCATTAATGGATACTATGAAATATCACTCCATGTATGTGTTCTCATGCATTAAATGAATATGTTTAAGTATGTATGACATTAAGGAAATATTAAGGAAAGAAGAAATGAGAATTAGAATGAAAATGACACTTAAAAAGTTATGAAAAAATAGGGTTTTCCCTAGGTTTGGACATTCGAAGGTTGAAATTTTTTAGAACCACTTTACGGGTGATCTAAATGTGAGTCAAGAAAATGTGTAGAACAAGAAAGAAATGAAAAGCAGCCTTAGGTAGGGCTGTGTGTCATATTCTGCCAAAGAAGATCTAAAAAAAACCAATTTTCGTTCCAAGCTTCGAATGATGGTTTTGTGTGTATGGGGGTTTTCCTAGGTTCTAATAAGTAGGATTCATGCAAAAAAAATGAAATTTTAAAGCCTCGGTTAAGTTGAAACCGAACTCGGAAGTTTGTAGGAAAAATAGTGTTTAAATGAATTAAGTGGGTTATAAGCTATGTTATAAGTTTTATGGAATTAAAATTAGCTTATTCTAAGCGAATATGTGATGTGTAGGTGAAGGACAAATAAGCAGATCAAGCGAAAGGGCAATTGAAGCTCCTAACGTCAAGCTTGAATTAGGTGAGTGTTACACTTTATTTTTAAGTAATTGAAATGAGATTTGAAAGTTATAATAAGAATTTTTATTGTGAGTGCTATCCTTGAATTTGAAATATTTTCAATTGTTTTGAAAATGTATAAGAAATTTTTTATGGAGAATGTTAAAGAATTTCTATGTATAAGGATATGCTTATTTTTAGTGTTTAAGTATTTTGTAATATATTTACCATTTTAGTGTTGAAGGAAGTGTTTTGATTATATGATATTTTGTATGAAGAATAGATGTTTATGATTTCATAAATATGCACTTGTTATGAAATGAAAGTTAAGTTTTAAGTTTTAAGCCTTTTATTTTATAAATGAAGCTATGTTTTATGATAAGCAAAGAAAACCAATTTTTTTATAAGAAATTTTATGTGTTTAGTAAATTATAAGTTTTGCAAATTGTATGATTTATATGCAAATATAAAAATTTATTTTTATGGATTTTTATGTACATTTTGCATTGATATATATATATATATGATTTATACGAAGCTTTATTAAGCTATTTTATATATGTCTATTAAAATCTAATTTTCCATATGAAGTTTTATATATATATATATATATATGAGGTTTCAAGTATGATTAAATATAAAACGATATTTTGTGCTTTTACACTAAGTAAGAAGATAAAATGAATTTTCAAAGGCCATAAATATACGCACCTCTATAAGTAAGTTTAGACCCGGTCGGCATATCCCACATTAGTATGACAAGTTCTGGGGGGATGCATCACTAACTTAAGAGGAAAGTAAATCTGTCGTGTCGTCTTTACTTTTGTGGGATATTATCTCGTGTTATGGTTAGCGATGTAATATTTTGCATATAACTACGGGATGTCATTGTAAGTAAGTAAGCGTCACGATTGGTGTCTGTTAAAAGCGCCACGTGACTCCACGTCGATTAGCATTATTATAGCTATCGTGTGGTTGTAAGTATTATGGGGTACGAATGATGCTTTTCGAAAATTAAGTAAGTATTTAGAGTGTTAAAAGTAATGAAAAGTATTTTATATGCTTAATGTATGTTTTCACAACTAAATATGATTTAAGCTTTGAAAGGATTTAAGAAATGATAATTCATTTTATACGTTTTATAAGTTATAAGTTTCCGATGAAGTTCGATAAATATATTTAAGTTTTACAGATTTCTCATTTTAAGTTATGCACTGAAATTGATTTAAATTTTATATGATTACAAACTATAAGCTCTATATGAATATTTATGTATGTGTAAGTTCAAATGGTATCAGTTTTATAAACTTTATATGAATTTTATGCATAAATCAGTTGTAATTTTCACAAGTATGATTTGTATTTTAAATAAGATTTGAACTTTATAAGTTCTAAGTTAAATTGAAATTGTATGTCTGTATAAGGCTTTATGTACGAATGAGTTCAAGTTGATATACAATTTATAAGTCCTATATGGACCTTTATGTACTTACACGATCATAATTTTCATATACATATGCTTTGTGATTTAAATAAAAATTTATACTTAAGAAATTTTATGTTATATGAGATTTTTACGTATATATATAAGTTTTATATATATTTTGATACCCTTATGGATTTTATAGTTTTATAACCTATACATGAGATTTTATGTATGTAAGTATTTTATGAATTTAACACTCACACTTTACAACAAAATAAGTTTTGAAATTCTTGAGAAATTTTAAGAAATGGAAAAGTATTTTGAAAAGTATTTAAGGAGGTATTTTTAAGAAATAAAATATTTTAAGTTAAAAAGAAATTAAGCACTCACTGAGCTCCCAAAGCTCACTGTTTTTTGTTTTTATGATAAAAACCTCCTCAGGTATCCATGTGAGTGATTGAGATCAGAAGACTCCTCTAGAAGAGTAACTGGACAATAACGGGACAATGTTTTTGTATAAATATGTACATACTTTGTACCTGAAAGGAATCATGTGTATATATATATATATATATATATTTTTAAGTTATATATGAGTGGTCTAAATTTATTTATGACATGAAATTCCTAATTTTTAAATCATTGCATAAGTTACAAAATATTTGAATTAAGATTTCATGCTTTTAATTTTTACGAAATGAATTTATTACTGAAATGTATTGTTGTGGAAGAAGTTGGGTTAGAAATGAAAGCATATGGAAGTATATTTTCCTTTGCAGGTTATTTTGGTTAAGTCAAAAATGCAACCATTATGCTATTGAATTTTCTTTTTGAAAAAAAAAAATCCAACCTATTCTAATTTTATTTTATTAAGGAAAAATTTTAAGAGTTCGCTCCGCAAATTTCTTTTAACCTATTAAGTAGGGTTAGGAAAGATCCATTGGGGTACCGAGTAGGACCCTTCGGACACATGTGGAGGGTTTCACATTAGGTCCTGTCAACTAATCTCAACCTATTTTCATTAGTTAAGTCCTCTCTCTCTCTCTTTCTCTCTGTCTCATTGACTCGATTAGGACTAAGGGGTTACTTGCTTTTTTATTTGAAAACTAAACAGTACTGTTGAATATTGAAAACTAAATAGTAACTGAAATCTAAAATTTGAATAACATATATATATTTTTTTCCTTACATCTGAATATATGGTAATCATATTTGTTTTTTAAAGTTAAAATTGTCTGAAAACTAGTAGTTTGACATTTATTTTATTTTATCATTAGTTAATATTTAATTTTCTTTAAAATAATACAAACCATTATAATATATTATTTAGCAAATACAAAAACATTTTTATGTATATATTAATAATATTTTTATTCATATTTAAAATATAATAAATTATTATAATAAAGTAATTTTTTTTTCAAAAATTATATATACATAAATAAATTATTATAATAAAGCAAATTAAATTTATATATTTAAATAAAAATAAACAAAATGATGTTAAGTTGAATTACTTTTATTATATATTTAAATAAAAGTAAAATAAAAAGAATAAATATAAAAGAAATATGCATAATGTAAAATTACAACAAATTTGAAAATATATTATTTTTGGAATGATAATTTTGAATTGATATATTTAAAAAAACATTAAGTAATTTGACATTTAGTTAAAAGTAAAAAATTCTAGTTTTTTAGTTTCAATGATTTTTGGATGGTTTTAAGTGGTTTGACAACTTAAAAAAATAAACAAAAATTACTTAATAAGTATAATTCAGACTTATTAAGTGAAAAATGATAAAAACAAACAATCTCTAATTGTGTTTGTCATGGATTGGGCTTACAATTATAGCCCAACCTAAAAAATTGGACCCATTTATTATGTTTGTCATTACTTTATTTCGAAATATGTAAAATTTGATATGTCTGTTATAGCAATAATACAATACTCATGAATTCCAATATTGTGAATCCATAGTTGCAAAAATTAGTTCATAAATATGTTATATTTGTGTTTTCTAATGTTAAAGTTGTCGGTTAAATTAAGAAAGCGATTTTGATCTAGTGATAAGACAAAGCCCACCCATTATTTGCTTTCAAGGTTGTGGGTTCAACTTATAAAATCCCACCTAAAGTGTGGGCAATTTTCCCACTTTATGTGGATTGCCCTCTCTTGCCTTTTAGGAGGAGAGCCCCAGGTCATGCCACAAAGTTTTATCTCAGTTGGTTTCGCCAGCAACCTACATTGATCATAGTAACCAAAAGAAAAAAGTTGTCGGTGAAATTTTATGAAATCATAAGTTTAGAATAACTGGACTATATTAATTCTGACAGGACCCAATCCAAATCACTCTATACTAGTGTGTAAAGGGTTTTGCCTGACACTCCGACAGAATCCTTTTCGCCCCTACTAATTGAGTAAAAAGTAATCCGTGGAGCGAACCTTTTAGATTTTAATCTTCTCTCTTTTGAAGCTAGAACGAGTGTTTTTTTTTTTTTTTTTTTCAATTCATTTGAAAAATCCGACAGCATGACAGTTGAATTTTTATCATTCTCAAAATACTTGTAAGGTAAAATACACTCCCAAATATTTTAATTTTACAATCCAACTTTTTCCACAAACATACTCTAAAACTTCCTTTCCATTCTCGTGCAAATTCAAATCATGTAAAATCTCAATGCACAACTAAATTCTTATAAGCAATTAATTGAGAAAAACAAACACTTTTCATAATTTTAATAAAATTTACAAAACTTTATGCAACTCAAAAGACATGAGTACAAACATCTATTTTAGGAGCCACCAAAACATGTCATGAAATACAACCAAAATAAGTGGCCTTTAACTTTTATAGGACATGCAAAATATTCATGCAAAAAAAAAGCAATCATCAAATCCGCGCCCCACCTATTCCAATAGAGGAGATCTGGCACCCTGGTCACCCACACTAGTAATTAAGGGGGTTTTTAAAATAAAACAAGAAAAGAGTAAGCTTATTGAAGCTCAGTGAGTACTCGCAAGTTTCAGAACAATAGCATTTTTTTTTCTAAAATACCTCCATTAAAACATTTGAAATAAAGTTCTATTTCTTCAATGCTATTTTCAAAGCTCATATATTGCATAGCAAAACAAGTACATTTACTACATAAGAATGTACATAAAACTTTTGCTAAAAACTAGTAAGCATAGCATTATATCAAGCTACAAACGGTTGCAAAATTCCATTCGAAATGTAATTATAAATTGCATAAAAATAGCTCATTTTCAAAACTAACTTTTGCATTTTAAAATGCACCAATTGTACCCCATAATGCTACAACCATGCGATAGTTAGGCTAACGTTAATCGACGTAGAGTCATGTGATGATTTTGCTACTAACACCATCCGTGACGCTACAAAGACATCTCAACAACTACGAGCGAAATACTACATCGCAACGTAGTGTGAGATAACATCTCACACATGTAGAGGCGACACGACAAACTCTATTTCCTTCCAAGCTTAGTGATGCGACCCCTCTTATGACTTTGCCATACACATGTGGCACATACCGGCCAGGTCTATAAATCTTAAAAGCATGGGTATACACTTAGCCTTTGAAAACTTATGTGTGTATAAAATGTTTTTGCATCAAACATTTAAAACTACAAATCTCTTTTTTTTTTTTTCCTTTGCATAATCATAAAATAGCTTTATTTGCTAAAAAGGCTTAAACTAAAACCTTGAATTTCATTTCTAATAAGGCTTTCATTTGTAAAATTGTAAATGCTAAAATTTTCATACAAACCATCACATCTATCAAAATGCTCATTTCAAGTCCTAAAATGGCAAGCATACTATAAAATGTTTAACATTTCAAACAAGCACAACTATTATAAAACTATGTTAGCACTCACTTGGATTCAAGCTTCGTATAGGGAGCTTCAACTGCCTTGCCATACTCCGTTTGCTTCCTCCTCACACACATCACATTTTAGCTTAGAATATGCTAAATTTAACTTTACAAAACTCATTACATTGCTTCTAACTCAACTAACTCTATTGAAAACCATTTTGCCTATAAGTTTCTCTTCTTGGTTTCTACTTAACGAAAGCTTTAAAATTCTAATTTCTTTCCATGAATCTTATTTATTCTCACCTAGGAACACCTCCATATACTTGAAATAATTTTCTAAAGCTCGAAACAAAAATTGGTATTTTTGCACCCCCCTTAGTCGAATGATATGTAGCCATTTCCCTATTAATATTCTTTCATCCATTTTTAGTCCATTCATTTCTCTAACTCACATTTAGGTCGGTCCAAAAGTCAATTCACAAAAAAACAGGCATCGGATGAAGGTTTCTAGCTAAAACGTCCTATTTTCGCTACTAAACTAAGGGTAACTTTTCCGTTTTCCACTTCTAATCTCAATTCTCTTTTTCTTAGTGTTATACATGCTCAATTATACTCATACAACTCATTCAAACACATAGGGGAAGTGGTATTACATGGTAACCATTAATGTCCTTCATTTAGGCTACTAAATGCAAGTTGTCTAATTTCATTTCTAACACTTTCATAGGTTTCTCTAACATAATTCAACATAAAATCATGCTTAAAGACATTAAATCTCATTGGATTACTACACCCCTCACTATGGCTTTATATACCTTAATACATATCAAGTTCATTTTATTCAAGTTTTTCATGCTTAGTCTCTTACGCATTTCATCAAACACTTAATCAACAACCTATTTCATTTAAAACAACTCAAATCAAACTTAACCAACCTTAGGGTTTCTCCCACATAAACTCTAACTCATCAATCATTAATGATTCCACTAAGTTTACCCTTGCTTTAGGTCTCTTAGAGTTCAACTTATAACATAAATAAAAACGCCTACAAAATTTAACTAAATCATCAACACCAATCACCATAAACAATTTCAAAAGTCATGGAACTAACCTTTTTTGGCTTGATTTATTGCTTCCAACTTGGTCCTCTAGCTTAGGTTAGCTTGAATACTTGATTTGGAGGTTGAAAATAGCTTGAACCACTTGACTCCCCTTTGTTCCTAACTTGACCGAACCTCTCTTCTCCCTCTCTCACATTTCTCATGTTTTTGCTTCTCCAAAATTTGCTAAGTGTTGAACACTTCTTATATTTATACTTATAACTTCTAAATGACCATCATGTCCTTAAAATTTTTTATTTGTGTTCTTGAACTCTTGCTTAATTCTATCTTAACCCCTAATATGTAAGCTTGTTTCTAATTAGTCTATATGTCATACTTACAAATCATTTAATGTCATTTTACTCTTATATCTATTAAATTTCCAATTGAGTTCAATCAATTGCTAAAAATTCTCTACACTCTTAAAATACTTTCATTGATCACTTAAGATCTCAAAACATCACTCAGTGACTAGTATTAGGGAAACTATAAATAGAATTAAGGGCTTACAAATTATCATGTATTTTTTTGGCTACAAAGTCTCCAGTTGATAGGTACTTTAGAATCAAACATCAACTATTACTCAAATCCCTCGTATAATTGTGACATTAATTACACATTGCTAACAAAATTGTTAAACGAGTTATAAATATTGATTATCTTAATTATATGGATATGTTTTGAACTCGAAAAATATATAGACAGCAACTATGATCTACCCACCACATTTCCTTTTCTTTCTCTCTCTCTCTCTTTTTTTTTTTTTTTTTTTTAGATATCAATGTTAAAATTATGTACCTTCAACAACATTCAACGATGGCTTAATTACCTTCATAGATCAACATTAATATTGTAAGCTCAAGCAAAGATATGAAGATTTTTAATTGATTCTTGAGGTAAATTTAACTTTTTGCTTAACAAATTTGAGTTGTAAACATAAGGAAATCAATCCTCGATACCACGTACCGGTTTACCTATGATTTTAGGAAGTAACTCACATTAAATTTGTGAAGTTAAACAATAAATTTATGATACTTATTATAATGTCTGGTGAGATCTAAAGTAAGCATGAAATGTGGACATGCAACTTAATATGTAAAAGTTAAAACATCCTTTAACCAATTTGTGGGAGTATACATTTAAATTATTCAAATAGTATTTGATCTCAGTAGAACTTGATAGTTTTTTAATTCATTTAGCGTTAGTTTTTTTTTTTTTTTTTAAGAAAAAAAAATGCTTATATGAGAAATAGAGTATCAAATATATATATATATATATATATATGTTAACACGTGAAATGGAAAGCTATCAATATGATATCAATCAATAAGTCCTAAATAATTTAACATGAATAATTTGAATCACATTATCAATACCATTAGTCTTAATTTCACTTTTAGAATTGAATACTGATATTTACACCCTTAAAAAATTGTATATAGACCCCAACATGGTCCATTTCTTAAAATCCAATATTATCCTTAAATAAAATTATTAAAAAGGTAAATAATTTGTAATTACACCCACAAATATTAATCATTTCCTTATGTACATAATAAAACCTTTTTATTTTCTCAAACCCTTAACTTCTCTTCAAATACTAATTTCAAAATCAAATAATTTTTAAGGAAACAATGTAGAACCCCAAACTTTCATTTTATGATTAATAGTGAATTTACGGATGAATAATAATATGTTTGGGTGAATAGTATTTTCGGATGAATATTACTCGATGAATAGTAAAATTTTGAAACGGACTCTAGAAAATAAAAAATATTTAAAATGATTAATAGGACCCAATAAAATTGAAACAGAGTAAAAATGAGTCCGTTTAGGTAGTTTCTGAAGGTTCCAAAAGTTACCCGACGAAAACGCCCTATTGGACAAGATTGTGAATACTGTTGACCTAAATTCCGTTTAAATTTTTTTCGAAGCCATGGATTGAGTCCTAAGAGATCTAGTTAGAGTATTTTAAAGTCAATTTGATGAATGAGTGATCATAGAATTTATTTGGAATTTATTTCGGAATGAATTGTATTAATTTTTAACGTTAAGGGTATAAATGAGATTTTATGATATTAAACCCTTTCTAAAAGCACAATCTATGTGATTATTGATGGACCAATGGCGGATTAACACCTAATAGTCATCTTTTGACTAAATTTGTGGTTGAGATTAATTAAAATTGATTAAAGACAATTGAATGGATAATTATGGAAGTTTATAGATCAATTTGAAATAAGTTTACATGACATGGGCCAAGATAGAATAAGCAAGAGTTAAGGGCCAAAATCTAATTATATAAGGGACATAATGGTCATTTTTAAAGAAGTTTAATATAAATACAAGCCTTAACCAATTTTTTTTGCCATTTTCATTCCCAAATACAAACCAAAATCGAGAAATATGAGAGGGAGAAGAAGCATGTTCGGCCAAGCAAAAAATGAAGGGGAAATGAGTGAGTTCCATGCCATTTCAAGTTCCTAACCAAGATTCTAAGCAAGTTTGAGTTAGAAAAACAAGTTGGAAGCAAGATCAAGCAAAATCAAGGTTAGTTTTGTGGTTTTTGAAGTTGTTTCAATGATGTTGTGATTGGTGTTATGATGATGATTTTGTGGGTTTTTGATGGGGTTTTTATGCATGATTTGAGTTGAGTTTTATAAGCTTTAAAATAAGTGTAAACCATATGGAAATGATCAAGTTTGATAGGTTAGTTTTGGTGGGAAAAACCATAAAATTGAATGATGGTTGTTTAAATGAAATAAGTACCCACCAAATGTTTAATAAAATGCCGAAGTGAAGAAAAATGCAAAAATTGAATGAAATGAGTTGTTTATGTGTTAGACCATGTAAGAACCTAATGACCAAAGTATGAAACTAATGTTATTCGATGTCATTAAGTATGGTTTCATGTTGGAATTTTGATAAGGAAACCTAAGATAAACTAGTAAAAACATTAGAAATTCAATTAGACAACTTGTAGTCTATGGCCTCAAGTGAAGGGCATTGATGGAAATCATGAAATATCACCTCATGAATGTGTTTTAATGCACTTAGTGAGTATGTTTATGTAATGTGCCTTTCTGGACACGTGTATAAGTCTAAAATGAATGAAATTGTTCTATGGATCTAGTAATATGTACATGAGGAGTATAAGTTTATAATTGTTGAATCATGGGTGGATTATAAATATTTTAGGATCCCGTTGGAATTACGCAAGGATTCCAGATATTAGTAATTGTTTGACCGAGGTCCCTAGTGAATATTAAAAAGTTTAAAAGATATTTTAGAATCCTAAAAGATGTTTTCGAAAAAGAAATCCGGATTTTAAATCGGATTTATATCAAAAAGCATTTTAAAGTTAACTTTAAGATTATGGGAACTCAAATTAGGGTATGAAATGGCTTTTAGAAATTTCGAAAACTACAGGGAAGACGAGAGGAATTCGATTATAGGCCCTAGAAAATTTATGGGAAGTTTCGAAGAGATCTTGGAGTAACCGGTTAGGAATGTTTTCGAAAAGCTCGTATTAAACGAAAATACGAAAAGATGCGCACGATCAACATGTGTTAGGGAGACTTAGTGCATGAACACCACATGTCAAGGGGATTTAGTGCATGAGTGCTACTTGTCAAGGGGGATGCATGCACGATGACACTTGTCAAGCTCTTGAGGATGGCACAATGATAATTTTGAAGAGATCCAATGGTAATTCAATTTCAATGTAATGTATATATAAGCCATTTCAAGAGAAATCAAAGCATGCATGTGTGTGGCCGTAAATCAAGTGAAAGAGAAGCAATTGCAGCTGAATGTGTGTTGTCGTCCATTTGAGAGAGAAAAACAAGAGGTGAGGCAATATAAATCGAGAGAAGAACAAAGAAAATAAACAGAGAAAAACAAGAGGTGAGGCAATATAAATCGAGAGAAGAACAAAGAAAATAAACAAATCAAATGAGATAAGTTAGTGCCGTAAATTGAGAGAAAGCAACAAGAGAAGCAATACAAAGCCGAGAGCAATCAAGAAGCAAACAAATTTGAGAGAATGAAAGTGAAGTCGAGAAGAGGAGAACCAAAAGGGAGAAGCTAGGTGGTCACAGCAACAAGCTATTCAAGGTGGTTTCAAGTGGTTTCCAAGGTGAGTTTACTAACTCAAAAATTGAAAATGAAATGGAAACTTGATTTTTGGAGATTTAGGATATTGGTTGTTGCCATGATATTTGATATAATTTCCCTGTGATTTTCTATTTGAAAACTTGAAGAAAATGGATGAATTGTATTGGTATTGGTTATTGGGATGCTAGAATAACTATAGAAATTGAAAGAATTGAATTAGGATTCATATGGATGTAGTACGGACGGAAACGGACATAATACGTGCAAGCTGTCTTGGTTTCCATTTTATGTGTTTTGGATGGTTTAGCATGATTTTATGCATGTTGGAAGTAATTTATAAGTGCTTGGATGCATAAATAATCAAATGGAATGAATTCGCAACTAAAAGAGTTCATATCGAATAAAATGGCAACGATTCGGAAACTTTATACGATAAATGAATATGCCTTGTTAAAGGAAAAATGTGGACAGTTTGTATATGTTAAATGCATGGCAGCTTGTGAGTATATTTGTGTGGATGAAAATAGCAGCTTGTAAACTTTTAAAATGAGGTTCCGAAATAGCCTAAATTAGTGTACAAATGGTGTAGGTAACGAGGAAGCAAGAAAGGTTGAACTCATAGGTTTCACGATAGGAAACGGTGAGTGTCTTTAAAATGTTTTCGAAACTTTTTATTTCTAATCGAACGAGTTTTATATATGTTATGCTTTGAGAAATTCATGCTTGAAAATTTAATATGTTATGCTTTGAAAAATTCATGATTAAAATGTTTCATGTGAATTTTATCGATAAAGAATGATCCGAAATTCAGAAATTGCATATGTGAATTATTATAACGCTGCTTTAATTTTATTTCCTCAGTTATCAGTTATGGAAATGTTTTATATAAGTCATAAATATTAAGCAGCATGTTTTGAAAGGAAAGTTTTTATTTATAGTGCACCCTTATGGTAAATCATGATATTGCCGGTCAGAGTACCCTAAGCGTGCATGGCAGTGTCGGGGCGTCTGTCACTAACAAAAGTTGGGACTCTGTCAGTTGTCCAGTCTAGTGTGTCACCCTCTGCACGTATGGGGTATATAATTAATTCACGCGATAGATTTCACGTGACGAGGCAGAAATTCCGTTATGTTTACCGGTATTGTTGGTTTGAACGATACAGGAATTTCATTCTACCACTCAATACGGCCTGAGCGATGCAGGAATTCCGTTCCGTTGTATCACCGAGGGTGTTACCCGAATCCTTTTGAATCGAGGCCTAGAGAAAGGCCCAAGAAGGGGGCAGTCGAGACGGTTACATCTGAATCCATTTGGGTTGTGGCTGAGGCCCAAGATAGGGATTAGCCGGCCCGTTACATAAAAAAGGGAAATTTTGATGAAATTTTATTTATGATTCACATATATGCTACATGTTTATTATGCAACTATGATTTTAAATTTCAGATTGAAAGTATGATTTCAGATTTCCAAGAGAAAACATGATTATACATTATAACATTAAACTGTTTTAGCATAACATTTTTAGGGAGGAAATTTTATAAAAGCAAATTGATTAGAAATACTTGACATTCACTGGGCTTTTGTAGCTCACCCAAATTTTTGTGTTTTAAATAAACCTCCCCAGGTACAGGTACTAGTGCATCTATTGTAGATACACCCCCTCAAGACTAAATGGATCAATTGTGTTGTGCTGTGAATTATAATGTATATATTCTAAAAAAATGTTTTGTAAATTAAATTATTCAGAGTTATAACACTTGTATATATTTTGTTTTGAGATCGTTATTACTTAAGATGAATCTTGTCTGTTTTGATTCTTATTGAACTTGTTGAAATGGTTGCGCTGTGATTGAGAAATTGAGGGCTAGAGGCCCAGTAGTTTGGGGAAAATAAATGTGATTTTTGAAGTGTAATTTTTGTAAACTTTTACAAGGTGACATATTTAGAAAAACAGCCATTGTGCTACCTAAATTTTTACAAAACTGTTGTGCAACTGAGTTAATTAAAATGAAAAATTTTCCCACATTTCCGAAATCAAATAAAAATTTAGAAAAGCTTTTGAAAAGATACGGCTTTGTTTCACGGGAATTTTTCAGCCAGATCAGATATCGATTGGAGGACTTCCGTGGGGTGTCGGGCAAGCTGCCTATAGGGAGAGGGGCCTGTCAGTTTAAGTATGTATGGCATTAGGGAAGAAAAAATTAAGTTTTAGAATGAAAAAGTGTAAAAATAACATTGAAAAAGTGATGAAAAAAGGGAGTTTTTCCTAGTTTTCGTCACTCGTTCATTGAAATTTTTCAAAACCACTTTGCGGGTGATTTAAGTGCAAGTTAGGAAGGCGAATGGAGCAAAAATGAGGTGAAGAGCAGCCCTAGGATGGGCTGTGAACAGTACTCGACCAAGAGATGTAAGCCCTCTATTGTAATTTTACGGATTTTCTCGGAAATAGTCTGTAAATAACGATTAGAGACCCTAACGCCTTGGGTTTTAGAGAATCCTTAGAGATTGATTTAAACCTGATGGAGATTAAACGGAAGGGTAAAATAGTAAACAAAATCGAGTAATTATTTAATGTGACAAGGGACTCAATTGATGATAAGTTTTAATAATTATGGTCACAGTAAAACTGAGTTAAAAGCTAAGGGAGGAGAATGAAATTTTCTCAGGATGTGATCGTCATTTTCAAAGTTGATTCGGGAGGAAAACATGAAGCCCAAAAGAAAAAAATTATTTTAAATCACAAACAAAACAGAAGACAGCGACAATGTAGTCTTCGAAGAAGAAGAAGAAAAAGAAAAAGAAAAAGGAGTTGACACGACGACGCCGACTGATTGAACTCGCCGCGAACAAGACCTCGCTGATCAAACCTACAGTTGATGCGAACCAGTCCTCCACGCACGACTCGAAGTCGTTGAGCAGAAATGAAGACTCGCACCTGACCTACAAAACTCAGCCAGCTCGACGCCGATCTAGCTCGTCCAACTAAGAAGCTCGCCAAATCCAGCTCACCGACCACTAGCCTAACACGACCAGAATTGCAGCAGATCGTGCGAGGTAGAGAGCGGGGGAGAAAGAAGAGAATGAGGAGAGAAAGACCAGCCCTCCAAGCTTGCCAAACCAATACAGAAGCTGACGTAAAACATGACCAAAACCAGATCAGATGCGCACGCATAGACCAACAGCAGAATGAGGAGAGAATAAAAGAGATCGAGCTAAGGAGAGAGAGATCGTGTGAGGGAGGAAAAGAAGAAGAAAACCTAGCTGTTCCACGCCTAAAAACAGCTCGAAATCACACCAAAACAGACCCTAAATGCGAACCAAAACATTTCCAAATCGAGCTCAACGTGAATAGGTAGAAAAATGGGTAACTGTTCAAGTTTTTGGAAGTGTTTTCGTTGAAGATTTTGTTGATGATTGAGTTGATTTCGAATTAGATTTTATTACAATTCATTGTTGGTCAGTTTTGAGTAAAAATGATTTGATAAATAAGTAAATTAATGCTTATTAGGAGCTTAGGAAACCAAGAAAATATTAAAAATTTAAAGAGAAATTGAATCACGCGTTAAACTAGTTTGAAGGGCGATTCCGTAAATTGAATCTTATGGTGTCCGTTGAGTGTTTGGATGACCCTAACCAATTTACTTGGGTGTATTGAAGTTATTAAAAGTGAAAGATTAAAATTAGAAATCAAGACCAATAAAACGCCTAAAAATTAGTAGCGAAAATAACGTGTTTTTAGCCTAAGATGCTTACCCGATGACCATTTCTTTCCGCACCGACACTTGGACCAACTAGATGGTGAGTTGGGAAGGTATTTGGAGCGAAAACGAAAGGAAGAAAAGCTCTGAAGAGGTTTATGAATAGTGTTCGACGTCAAGGGGTCGAAATCGGACGATTTTCGTTTTGGACCTCCGAACATGATTCCGTTAGTGCTAGAACATTCCTAGGTGATACTAAATAGGTTCTAAGTGAAGAAAACTGAGTTTGGAACCTTAGAATCGATAAAGCAACGAAAAACAGAGGTTTACACGTAAAATGGGTCACTTGGGGGTAATTATGTAATTTTAGTTATTTTGAGCTTCTAGATGTTGACGTGAACATAATTTTTACGTATATATATGTTGTGTAGGTGACGAGCAAGCCGGTGGAGCAAGGGAACAACGATAAGGAGCGTTTTGGAGCTTCTTGGAAAGCTATTCGGAAGTGACAATTAGTTAAGGTGAGTGTCAAAATGATTTTTAATGAGTTTTGTGTTGATTTGATTTATGAATGAATGTTTCATGCATGTTTGAATGTTTTGGTAAAATCGAAATATGATTTAAATGATAAGTTGCATGGTAACGAATAATATAATTTTTGTATTTTCGTTAAAATAATGATTTTTCGTTTTGAATTTTATATAAAATGGATTTTAGTTTTAAAAATGTTAAAAGTACAACCTATGACTTACCCAAAAAGTATCAGAATATTACCGGTCTGGGTTAAGTACCCGAAGCATGCATTGGTAGAGTTAGTATTGTCAGTATGTCACTAACTATACTAACCACGGGAGGTACCCGTAAGTAGTCATGTCAGTCAGATGTCCGAGAGATTAGTCCAATGCACGTAGAGGGTATATTATTAGCTAGCTTACACCCGAGCGAGACAGAGTTCCGCTCTGTAGCGATGCAGTATTCCACAACTTGAACCGGATAGAGAGCGATTTATGATCCCGCTCCATACTAGGGTGCCATGTGGCAAGGGTCATTAAAGGTTGGCAAGAGCCGGATTGGTTGGCAGGACACCTACGAGCGGAGTCAGACCATTTTCAGTTTTATAATAATGAAAGGGGTTAGTTGGCATGACACTTACGAGTGGAGTCAGACCAGTTCGTTTCATAAAAAAAAAAATAAAATAAAATAAAATAAAACCCCGCAACCATAGTAGATCCGTTTATGAAATTGAAAACTGTGCAACATATATTTTATAATATTAATGCATGAAACTCAATTTAAAATAAATAGATTTGAATCGAATTATTAAAACTGTTTTAGAGAGACTTTTATGAGAATATGATTTTAAATATATTATATGACACTCACTGGGCTTTCAAAGCTCACCAAACATTTTCTGTATTTTTCAAATAAATCTCCCTAGGCACAAGTACCATAGTTACGGATTACCCCGAGACGATACCAGACAGCCACGACGATAGTGCTCATGTGATTACGTACTCTTATTTTTGTTCGGCTTTACAAGATGTTGTATATATTTTATTACATCCACGTGGTTTTGTAAATATTATTTTTGTGGATTTAAATTGTGTTTTTAGAGTAAATTGATGCATGCCATATGATTTAATTGATAATGAGTTTATAAATTGAAATGTGAAATTGTGGCTGTGGTTGTGTTGAAAAATAAGAGCCTAAGGCTCTATAGTTTGGGGAAATTGATTTTTGATATTTTAGAAGTGTTAAATTTTATCATTTGAAGGGTGGCAAAGTCCGAAAAACAAATGGGATGATGTCTAAATTTTTATAAAATGTTTTACAAAGGTTTGAAATAAAAACGAAAAATTTCCTCGTGTTTCCATTGTTTTCGAAAAGGTTTTAGAAAAAAACACGGCTTAACTCTGTGGGGATCCTTTAGTTGAGCGAAAGGGCTAGCTAGAGAGTCACCGTAGGGTGCTGGGCAAATCGCTTAAGGAAAGAGGTTTGTCAAGAGAGGTCCCAAAAATTTGACTTTTTGTTTCAGGCTCCAAAAAATTATTTCGGGTGTATAGGAATGCTCCTAGGTGTGTATAAGTAAGGTTCATGCAAAGAAAATGAAATTTTAAAGCTTCGATTAAGTCGAAATAGAATAGGAAAGTAAGTTGGTAAAATAGTTTTTGAGTCAGTTAATTGAGTTCTAAACTATGTGATGAGTTTTGTATGGTTAAGTTTAATCTATTTTAAGCTAAAAAGGAAGAAACCGGAATCGATGAAGGCTATTAGAGTTCATTTAAGGAAACTTGAACGAGGTGACTGCTATACTTGATTTTTGAAGTATTTGCAATTGGATTTGAAAATTTTAAGAATATATTTTATTGTAAGTGTTATATTTTGTTTTGAAAGTTTTGCGGTGGATTTATGAATCTTTTTAAGGAATTAAATTATAAGAAAATTTCCTAAGTGATTATTCAAGTAAGATATATATATATATATATACGTTTATATTTGTTTAAGTGTTAAGTGTTTTGTAAATGTATTGTAATTTTTAGTAGTCAAAGTGAATATGTTTATTAGACGACATTTCATATGGAAAATTATAGGTTATGATGTATAAGTATGAGTTTGTATGAAATGAAATTTAAGTTTTAAGTTTTAAGTTTTAAGCCCCTTTATATAAATAAAGCTACGTTTTACGTTATATAAAGAAAAACATTTTTGATTTCCCTATAAGTGATTTCAAGTGCTTAATAATTTGTAAGTTTTGCAATTTGTATGATTTATGAGAGGCTCATGCAAATATGGAAATTTTATGGATTTTCTATGTATATTTTGCATTGATATATATATATATATATATGATTTTTATGAAGTTTTATTAAACCTTTTTATATGTTTATTAAAATCTAAGTCTTTATATGAAGTTTTATGTTTATACATGAGGTTTTAAGTACGATTAAGTATAAAACGATATTTTATGCTTTTGCACTAAGTAAGAAAATAAAATAAAATTTCAAAGGCCATAAGTATATCCACCCTTATAAGTAAGTTTCAGACCCGGTCGGTATATCCCACATTAGTATGACAAGTCTTAGGGGGATACGTCACTAACTCAGGGGAGAATTAAGTCTGTCGTGTCGCCTCTACTTTTGTGGGATATTATCTCGTGTTATGGTTAGCGATGTAATATTCCGCATATAACTACGGGATGTCTTTATAAGTAAGTAAATATCACGGTTGGTGTCTGTTAAAAGTGTCACATGACTCCACGTCGATTAGCGTTATTACAGTTTCCGTATGTTGTAAGTATTATGGGGTACGAATGGTGTTTTTCGAAAATTAAGTAAGTATCTAAAGTGTTAAACGCAAAGAAAAGTATTTTATATTTTTAAAGTATGTTTTTACAACTAAATAAGATTTAAGTTTTAAAAGGGTTTAAGAAATGAGAATTTATTTTATGTGTTTTATAATTTATAAGTTTTTTGTGAAGTTTTATGAATATGTTTAAGTTTTACGGATTTCTCATTTTAAGCTATGCATTGAAATTAATTTAAATTTTATACATCTATAAACTACAAGTTCTATATGAATCTTTATGTATGTGTAAGTTCAAATGATATTCAATTTTATAAGCTTTATATGAATTTTATGCATATACGAGTTAAAATTTTCATATGTATGATTTATATTTTAAATAAGATTTGGATTTTATAAGTTCTAAGTTAAATTGAGTTTTATGTATATATGAAGTTTTATGTACGAATGAGTTTAAGTTGATATGTGATTTATATGTCCCATATGAATTTTTAAGTACTTATGCGATTAAAATTTTCACATATATATAATTTGAGATTTAAATAAAAATTTATGCTTAAGAATTTTATGTGATATGAGATTTTTTCGTACATATATAAATTTTATATACATTTTGATGCCCTTACGGATTTTATAGTTTTACAAGCTATATATGAGATCTTATGTACATATGTATTTTATGGATTTAACACTTACACTTTACAATGAAATAAGTTTTGAAATTTATGAGAAATTTTAAAAAATGGAAATGTATTTTGAAAAACGTTTTAAGGAGGCATTTTAAGAAATAAAACATTTGAAGTTGAAAAAAAAAAAAAATTAGCACTCATTGAGCTCCCTAAGCTCACTGTTTTTGTTTTTATGTATAAAAACCTCCTCAAGTATAGAAGTGGGTGACCGAGAACAGATGGCTCCTCCAGAAGAGTAGGTAGGCAAGGACACGATATTGCTTCTGTATAAATATATTTTTGCATATGTTAAATTTGAAAGAAATTATATGTAAATATATGTTTAAGTTGTAAATGAGTGGTAAATTAATTATGCATGAATTTGAAAAGTTTTAGTCACATTAAAGAAGTTTTCGTATGTTACAAAGTATTTGAATTACGATTTTATGTTTTGATTTTTAAGAAATGGATTTATGATTGAAATGTGTGGTTGTGGACGAAGTTGGGTTAGAGAATAAAAGTATATGAAAATGTATTTTCCCTTGCAGGTTATTTTGGCTAAGTTAAAAAAGCAGTCGTTATGCTGTCGACTTTTTTATATATATATATAAAAAAAATCTAACCCAATCTAGTTTTATAAGTAAGAAAAGATTAAGAAAAGATTTTAAGGGTTCGCTCTGCGAATTTCTCTTCGCCCATTAAGTAGAGTTAAGAGGGATCTGTTGGGGTGCCAGACAGGGCCCTCGGTAAGCTTCGGATTGGGTCATGTTAAACAAATTAATTATAGAATATTGAGAATAAGTCAAAATTATCGAATGAAATTATTGTATTTAGCTAAAAGGGAAAAAAAAAAAAAAAAAGAAAACATGTTTGAGAGAATTGAAAAAAAAAAAGAAAAAAAAGAACACATATCATGTAAACCCTCTATTTTTAAATTATACGGGTTTCCCAAGAATAGTCCTTAAGTATCGATTAGAGACCTTAAATGGTTTATGGAAATGCTTAAGGTCATAGAAAAACCATAGGGATTGATTTAAACTCAATTGGAGATTAAACGAGAAGTTAAATAGTAAAGGAAATCGAATAATTTTTAAGGTAAAAAGGGACTAAATTGAAAATAAGTTTTAATAATTGTGGTCAAAGTAAAATTAAGTTAAAAGGTAAGGGAGGAGATCGTAATTTTATCAGGACATGACCGTCATTTTTAGAATAGATTGTGGAGGAAAATAAGAAGCCAAAAATGAGTTGACTCACAATAGCAAAACAGTGAGCAGATCCAGTCACTGTCACGTGAAGAAGAAAAGAAGAAGAGAAGAGGAAAGAAGAAGAAAAGAAGAAGGAAGAAGAAGAGGCTGTCGTCCGACCAGTCACTGTCGACCAACCAAGCTCGCCGACCAGACGCGTTCGACGACAAAAGCACGACCTGAAGCCGCCGAGCAGACCTGACGATAGAACCGACCTGATCGGAGCAAAAATCACGCAGAAAAGACAATGCCAAGCTGCTGTCCCGTCCGAGCTACGCCGACCTGCAGAACCCAGTCACCTTGACGCCGATCTAGCTCATCTAGCCGCAAATCAAACCTGTTGTGGAGCAGAAATAGTGACGCCATGACCGAGCAGAAATGGCGGAGCTAACAGTGCAACCGAAGCAGATCGAGCTAGGAAGAGAGCGAGGGAAGAAGAGAGGAGAATGAGGAGAAGAGATCGATGCGAAACCCGCCCGATCCACGCCATTTTCAACTTCAACTGAGCTTGATTTCAGCTCGAAACCAATGACGGACACAGTTGAAACTGAAATCAGAATAGAGAAGGTAGATCGGGGAAAAAGAATGACAGATCAGCCGCGAAAGAGAGGATCGCGTGAGGGAAGAAAGGTAGAAGAAAATCCAGCTGTTCCACGCTCCAAAAACAGCTCGAAATCAGTCTCAAAGCAAAGTCAATGCGAGAGGAAAAAGGGTAAGTTATTCAATTCGAAATTGATTTGTGTTGACGATTTTTATTGGTGATTTAAGTTGACTTTGAATTGGATTTTATTACGATTTGTTATTGATTGATATTGAGTAAATATGAGTTGAAAAATAAGCGAATTAGTGTTGATTGGGAGCTTAGGAAACTAAGAAAATATCAAGGATTTAAAGAGAAACCAAATCGTGTGCTAAGCTAATTTGAAGGGCGATTTCGTAAATTGACCCTTATAGCATCCGTTGAGTGTTCGGACGACCCTAATGAGTTTAATTAGGAGTATTGAAGCCATTAAAAGCAAAAGATTAAGATTAGAAATCAAAATGGAGAGTTACGCGTAAAATGGGTCATATAGGGGCGATTGTGTAAAGTTTTCAGAAGTGACGTGAACGAAAATTTACATTTCCATATGTTGTGTAGGTGACGAGGGCGCTCGAGGATTAAGGCGAGAGGAGTATTAAAAGATTTACGTTTCCATTTTCAATCATCAGTTTTGTGAGTGAATTTTATTAAAAGATTTTAAAAGTATTTTATATTATTAAGTTGAGTTAATAAGTAACTGTTTGAGTTTATTTTAAATGCATTGATATGAGCATGAATTTAGAGCTTGAAATGATGCTATTTTGTGTTTTTGCACTTACGAAATATATTTTAGTGTTTAATACATTCAGAAAAATGAGTTTTAGTGTTTATTGCACTCAGAAATCAGATTTTAGTGCTTTATGCACCCAGAAAAGAGATTTTTGTTTTTGCACCAGAAAGTTAGAGCAAAAAGAAAAGTGTTTTCAAACCCATAAGTATACCCTCAGAGATTTCAGATCAGTTTAGACCCGGCCGGTCTATCCTACATCAGTTGGCACAGTCCTGGGTAGGGGTAAGTCACTAATCTGGGGAGATAAGTGTCTGAGTCTGTCAGTCGAGTCGTCATTACTGATGTGGGGTAGTGTTTCGTGTGCCATGGTTAACGTTGGGAAATTCCGCACATAGCCGCAAGAGTACAGATTTAGGGATACTGTGGTAATTTTGATAGATATCAAGAAACAGCTTTAAAATGAAAAACAAATTTGATAGAAAAGAAACGTGTATATAAAATATTATAATTGGACCGTCCAATTACATGTGTTACATAAGTAACAAAAATTGGTGTTCACTTGATATTTGAATAATATTGATTATTCAAATTATTTAATTATTAATTATGAATTAATAATTATCTAATTAATTTTATAAGAGGTTACAAGTTTCATTTCAAAATATAATATGAATTAATTTTGAATTAATTATGTTATATGGGGTAAAAGTTTAATTATAATAAAATTAGGGTCAATATTAATATTGATTAATTAAAACCCTAATTATTTGCCTATATATAAAAGAAATAGTTTCTTTTCTCAAAATGAAGGTTTTTGGTTGTTGTTTATGTTTTTGAGCAACAATAAGGGAAAATAAAAAGAAGTTTTTTTTTTTCCAACAAATACAAAGAACAAAAATTTGTGTCTTTATTCTTTGTATAACCAAAAAGTCAAACACTCACATCTTATAAACATTGATTTAATTTGATTTTTTTTAGAAAGAAATCAAATAGTAAGTGAGCACAATTCTATATAATTGTGACCACTCACTTGTTTCTTGGTTTCGAGATATATCAAGGAAAGGAAGGTGGTAAACATTCCATAGAGATCAAAATAGAAGGTAAAAATTTGATTTTTATTTCTTTATATTATTTTATTTCATTGTTTTATGAATCTTAAGTTCTTGAATTTTCTAAAAAGTTTTGAAACTCAATGTTTTGCAAAATTCTTAATTTTATCAAAAACAAATTGTTGATTTTTTATTTTGTTTTTTTTTCTAGCCAACAATTGCTATCAGAGCTAAGTTTTCAAAAAAACAATGGATTTTTAAAATAATATGTTTGTATTGATTATGCATGTCAATGAGTAGGCACTATTATTTTGATTTGATGATTGATATGCATATTTTATATTCATGTTTGATGAATGGGATTGTATGATATGATCGTTAATTGTATGGTTTTTTGGTTAATTAATTTGATTAATATGTAAGCCATTTGTGGCAAAAATTTTTTGTTGTAATTCAATAGTTTTATGCTTTATTTTTTCTGAAAAATGTAAAGGTGAAGATTGATGTCAACTGGGTTGATTTGCTGTGCCGAAATTATGATTCGAAACAGATTATTGTTTTAATTATGTTGAAAACGGCTGGTTTTATTTAATTATATTTAAAACTATCGTTTAAAACATAATTAATTAAAATGGATGGTTAATGTGGCTGTTTTAAATGATATAATTATGATTCGAAACGGAAAATTATTTTGAAAACGACTGGCTTTATTTAATTGTATTTAAAACTACCGTTTAAAATATAATTAATTGTATTGAAATGGATGATTAATGCGGCTGTTTTGAACGGTCCAATAAGACATTTATTATGAATAAATGTATGCGCATTAGATGCATTGCGCATTAGATGTGCAAACAAACAAAATTATATTAATAATAAATAAATAGCACATGTGTGTTTTGCATTGCACTAGAAGTGCAATTGTTGCATATAGTGCATGTTTATGCATTGCATGCTTACGCATGTGACACTTGGTAATTTTTATTTATTTATTTATTATTATTATTTTTAAATAGCCCCTAGAATTATGTGTTTCATATTTTCGGGGTTTCCATTTCAATTATAACGCTATTGAAAATTGTCCATGTATTTGGATAATTTTCTTTGATCCATAATCAAGAAATGAGCTTTTCTAGCCTAATCTATTTGATAGAAGTTCTTGATAATTAAATTAGATTTAATTATAAGCCCATGAAGACCTTGAAGACCTTGAAGACTACAAGTGAAGGCCAAGGAATGCCCTGGTTAATTTTTGTAATCTTAAAATTAGATGTAGGTTGTTAAAACCAAAGAACCTGATCATACACATATTATTTATTTATTATTCTCATGAGATGAATGGATAAATATATATATATATATATATATATAACATGTACATGCATTAAAAATATGTCATATAAAATCATGAAGTGCCTACTCACTACATTATAATATGACATGCATCATATGTATTATTTTATTTTACTATTAAAATTGTTTATTAGTATAAATAGAAAAATAATGCATAGAATGCCTTTTAAATAATGTGAATTGATTTTAACAGAAAATCATAGGTTTCAAATTAGAAATTTCATTTCAATAATTGGCATTCATAATGTGGATTAGGTTTTAATTAGTTAAAATCGGATGATTTATATTAAATCTAGTCTTTATAATTTTGATTATTTTGATTAGATTTATAAATTGAATTAGATTTTTAAGTGTTAAAAAATCTGGTAATTCATTAGATTTATAAATTGAATTAGATTTTTAAGTGTTAAAAATCCGATAATTTATTAGATTGATAAATTAAATTAGATTTTTAAATATTAAAAATATGATAATTAATTAAGTGTTAATAAGTTTCGAACTCTAATAACACACAAATTCCTAGTATTTTGATTATTTTTTTATCCGTTAATAATCTAAGACAATAACTAGGAAAATTTAATAGAAATCTCTAACCCTAAAATAGTGAGTGGGAGAGGGATATATGACAATATATCCGCGGTCTCCATCATTAGTTCAACACCGTAAAACTTAAATGGCGTCTCGAGACGACTTTGTTATCATCCCCTATGGATTGTGTCTATTTAGGTTGATCAAGGTTACACTCATAAAGGAAATAATTAATTGTTAATTATTTTTCCTGATCGAAAAACAATAGTAAAAAAATATATGAAAAAAAGTTTTCTGTTATATTATTTGATTCAGAATGTCTCAGTCTAACATACAAATATTTGAACTAATATTTGACCTACCCTATGGCGGCACCTATTTGTGGCATGTTAGATTATCGTGGCATAATAATTAATTTTAGAGATTTTGATCATTCATTATTCATGGATCATTGATCACGTTTAATTTTATGCCAAAATTACATGATATTAAATTTTGCAAACTAATATTAAATGAATTCCATTTTATTTATTTTCAGCAATGATATCTTCGTTGATTTCTATTTTTGCTAATGATAAACTTAACGGGGAAAATTATGTCAAATGGAAAAATAATATGAACGCAATCCTGGTCTATGAGGACCTTAAGTTTGTCACGACTCAACCTTATCCTCCTCAGCCAACAGATAATGCTGGACGTGTTGTGCACGAGGCCTATCAGAAATGGGTCACAGTTGATGAAAAGGCCCACTGCCACTTGTTAGCAGGGATGTCTGAGGTGCTTTCTACCAAGCATGAGTCAATGACAATAGCAACTCAGATGCTAGAGTCATTGTAGGGCATGTTTGGGCAACCTTCTGAGCAATAACAACACGAAACTGTTTGTGCTGTGATGACTACTAAGATAAAGGAGGGTACATCTGTTCAAGAGCATGTTTTGAAAATGATGACCCACTTCAACATAGCTGAAAGCCATGGAGGGGCAATAGACAAGCGTAGCCAAGTGAGTATGATCTTGGAAACTCTTCCGAAGAGTTTCATGCAATTCAAGAGTAACTATGTTATGAACAAGTTGACTTACTCACTTACACAATTACTTAATGAGCTTACTACTTATGAGTCAATTAATAAGGATAAGAGTAAGTCTGGTGAAGCAAACGTTGCTAAGTCTTCTTCTTCTGCTAAAAACAAGAGGAAAAGAAACACCAAAATGGCTAAAGTTAAGCCCAAAACACAAGCTACCAAGAAGAAGAACAAAAAGACCTCCAAGGCCACTAAGCCCGAAGGAAAGTGTTTCCATTGTGGTGTGGATGGGCATTGGAAAAGGAACTGCCCTAAGTACCTCAATGAGCTCAAAAAGAAGAAGATGAAAGGTAAATATGATTTACTAGTCATTTAATCTTGTTTAGTAGAGGATGATTCATCCACTTGGATAATTGATTTAGGAGCCACTAATCATGTTTGTTCTTCTTTGCAGTTGATTGACTCTTATAGGCAGCTTGGTGAGGGCGAGTTCAACATGCGAGTCGGGACTGGGGAAGTCGTTTCAGCAAAGACAGTGGGAGATGTTAGACTTCATTTCAATACTAATTGTTTTATCATACTGAACAATGTTTATTTTATTCCAGGTTTTAAAAGAAATTTGATTTCTATATCCAAACTTTTGGAATTTAATTATTCTATTTCTTTTTATAATAAATCAGTTATTATTTTTAGAAATGGTTTGAAAATTTATTCAGGGATACAAGAAAACAATTTATATGTGTTAAGACCGTTAATGCATAACCTACTGTTTAATACTTAAATGTTTAAGGTTGAAAAACCAAAAACAAAACGACAAAAGATTTCTCAAAATGATGACACATATCTTTGACATCTAAGACTTTGTCATATTAACCTTGACAGATTAGATAGACTTGTAAAAAGCAGGCATTTAAGTGAGTTAAAGATCGGCACTTTACCTGTTTGTGAATCATGTCTAGAATGTAAAATGACCAAAAGACCTTTTACTAGTAAAGGGCTTAGAGCTAAGGAACCACTAGAGCTTATACATTCGGACGTCTACAATCCTATGAATGTTAAAGCTAGAGGCGGTTATGAATATTTCGTCACCTTTATTGATGATTATTCTAGATATGGGTATGTTTACCTGATGCAACAGAAGTTAGAAATTTTTGAAAAGTTCAAACAATTTTGAGCTGAAGTTGAAAATCAAATAGGTAAACATTGAAAACTTTACAATCGGATCGTGGAGGTGAGTATCTTGATACAGAGTTCGAGGATTACTTACTTGAACATGAGATTCTATCCAACTGACCGCTCTTGGAGCACCCCAGTAGAACGGTGTTGCAGAAAGGAGAAATCGGACCCTTTTGGACATGATGAGATCTATGTTTAGTTTTTCATCATTACCTAGTTCATTCTGGGGATATGCATTGCAAATTGCAATGTATATTTTGAATGTTGTTCCATCTAAGTCAGTTCCAAAGACACCCTTGGAGTTGTGGAATGGTCGCAAAGCTAGTTTACGACATTTTCGCATTTGGGATTGTGCAGCACATGTGCTGAAGAACAAGATTGGGAAGCTGGAACCATGTTCAAAAGTTTGTCTATTTGTAGTTTATCCTAGAGAGACTAGGGGCAGACTCTTTTATAGTCCTGAAGAAACAAAGTGTTTATATCAAACATTACATTTCTTGAAGAGAACTATATGAGAGAGTACAAACCTCGAAGTAAAGTTGTACTAGAGGAATTACTTCCTGGTTTGACCAGTACCCCGTCAACAACAGTTGTTGACAAAGACATAATTCAAACCACGTTTGAACATCAAACAGATTCTCATCAAAATCATCTACCATCTTGTCGTAGTGGGAGGGTTATTAGACCACCAGTCCGCTACAGAAAGATCGGAGAGGCACAGATTGCTATCTCTGATGAGAGTGTAGATGATCCATTGACATATCATAATGCAATAGACGATTCTGACAAAGAAGAATGACTTAAAGTAATGAATCTCGAGATGGAGTCTATGTACTCTAACTATGTCTGGGAACTTGTAGATCAACCAGATGGGATAAAACTCATAGGTTGCTAGTGAATCTACAAAAAGAAGAGAGGAGTGGATGGAAAGGTAGAGACCTTCAAAGCTAGACTAGTGGCAAAGGGTTATACCCAGAAAGAAGAAGTTGACTATGAGGAAACTTTCTCGCCAGTAGCTATGCTTAAGTCCATTCGGATTCTTCTCTCAATTGTTACATGTCTCGATTATGAGATTTGGCAAATGGACGTCAAGACTACATTTTTGAACAGTAATTTTGATGAAAGTATCTATATGATACAACCAGAGGGATTTATATCCCAAGGTCAAGAGCAAAAGATTTGTAAGTTGCAAAGGTCCATTTATGGACTTAAACAAGCATCTCGATCTTGGAACATAAGGTTTGATATTTCGATCAAGTCTTATGGTTTTGAGCAAAATATTGATGAACCTTGTGTATACAAACGGATTATCGATAAGAAAGTGGTTTTCCTTATACTTTACGTTGACGATATTCTACTCATCGGGAATGATATATGAGTATTGTCAGACCTAAAAAACTGGCTCGCTAGCCAATTCCAAATGAAAGATTTGGGAGAGGCCAGTTATGTCCTTGGGATCTATATAATACGGGATTGTAAGAACAAACTATTAGCGCTGTCTCAAGCATCATATATCGATAAGATTTTTATGCGATTTTTGATGTAGAACTCTAAGAAAGGTTATTTACCTTCTCTTCATGGAGTTCATTTGTCTAAGGAACAGTGTCCTAAGACACCTTAACAAATTGAGGATATAAGGCAGATTCCCTATGCCTCTATAGTAGGCAGTCTCATGTATGTTATGTTATGTATAAGACCGGATATATGTTATTCAGTGGGAATAGTTAGTCGTTATCAATCTAATCCAGAATTTGATCATTGGGTGGCTGTAAAGAATATTCTTAAGTATGTTTAGGGAACGAAAAACTATATGCTAGTATATTCTGGAAAGGATTTGATCCCATTAGGATATATAGATTCTGATTTTCAGTTGGACAAAGATTCTAGGAAATCTACGTTCAGATCAGTATTTACTCTTAGTAGTAGAGCCATTACATGGAGGAGTGTTAAGCAATCATGCATTGCTGACTCCACTATGGAAGCCAAATATGTAGCAACTTGTGAAGCAAACTAAAGAAGCAGTATGGCTATATAAATTCTTGGTTGATTTGGAAGTTGTTCCAGACATAGATAAACTACTCACCCTTTACTGTGACAATAGTGGTGTAATGCCAATTCTAAAGAACCAAGAAGCCATAAACAAGGGAAGCATATAGAGAGGAAATATCATTTCATTAGGGAGATCGTATGAAGGGGAGATGTAAAAGTGATAAAGATTGCATCACAAGACAACCTCGCTGATCCGTTTACGAAGACCTTAACGGCTAAAGTATTTGAAGGTCATCTAGATGGTCTAGGATTATAAGATATGTCTCATCTGTTATAGGACAAGTGAGAGATTGTTGGGGGTTTCTACCCTAAAAGCTTGTAATTTTGTAAACGGTTTTATAAATTTTAATAAAGTATTCATTTCTTTCAATTTATATATTTTGCAAAAAATTGTATATATCATGAGAAACATCCTTGATTACTGATATAATTTCAAACTAAGTGTATAAATGTTATATACAAGCGGATTTAGTTTGAGATAAGTAATCTAAAGAGTCCGTAGAAAACAAACGAAGTTAGGGTACTTCGTTGTGTGGTAAATCTACAGCTACGGTCGCTTTCGTATTTGATACGACAGTCTTATCCAAGACTATTCATATGATGACATGGAAATGGAGGCACCTTATATAATAAAGATTATATAGGACTGGACCATGATAAATATAAGTATCTAAATAATATCCGTTAAACTTAGAGATTCATATTTATCAACTAGATGATCATATATGAATTGATCTTCATTCTAAGTGTATTATGAACTCTTGCTTGTTAGTTATTTTCTTTGATTTGCATGAGTGAGATTGGAGTAGATACTCGATCAATAACTTTGTACTTGGGGATATGATTAGTAAGTAGCTGGAAACATCTATATAATAATGGAATTCACTCCTTATAAGAAGTAGAAAAAATAGTTCCCATTAAGGATTGATTTAGGTCTTAAACAATAGAGCGCTCAACTTTCTATTCATATGTAAACAGAAAGATAAATTCATAAGTTGTTATGAATATATTGTTCATTAGAGAATCAATTGTACTTAAGGATCAAGAAATAATTAGGGGGGTAAAACGGACATTTGACCTAGCTCTAATTATGAACTATTGTGGAGGGTCAATCATATGTAGTGATTAAATCAATGGACACTAAAAAATTTTAGATTGTATAAAAAACATCTACAGTTTTGAGAGTTCAATTTAGGTTTTTAGTGGAGTAACTCTAAGATAATAATAGTGAATTATTTAATTAAAGAGTTTAACTAATAATTCTATATTAGTGGAGTTCAAAACTGTAGATCCATCGGGTCCTATTGATAGCTTATTTCATTATAAGAAACGTGTATATAGAATATTATAATTGGATTGTTCAATTACATATGTTACATAAGTAACAAAATTTGTGTTCACTGATATTTGAATAATATTGATTATTCAAATTATTTAATTATTAATTATGAATTAATAATTATCTAATTAATTTATAAGTGGTTACAAGTTCTCTTTCAAAATATAATATGAATTAATTTTGAATTAATTATGTTATATAGGATAAAATTTAATTATAATAAAATTAGGGTCAATATTAATATTGATTAATTAAAACTCTAATTGTTTGCTTATATATAAAGAAATAGTTTCTTTATCAAAATGAAGGTTTTTTGGTTGTTGTTTATGTTTTTGAGAAACAATAAGAGAAAATAAAAAGAAGTTTTTTATCCAACAAATACAAGAACAAGAATTTGTGTCTTTATTCTTGTATAACCAGAAAGTCAAACACTCACCTCTTATAAATATTGTCTAATTTGATTTTTTTTTTAGAAAGAAATCAAATAGTAAGTGAGCACAATTCTATATAATTATGCTCACTCACTTGTTTCTTGGTTTTGATATATATCAAGGAATGCAAGGTGGTGAGCAATCCACAGAGATCAGTACAGAAGGTAAAAATATGATTTTATTTCTTTATATTATTTTATTTAATTATTTTATGAATCTTGGGTTCTTGAGTTTTTAAAAGTTTTGAAACTTAATGTTCCGTAAAATTCTTAATTTTATCAAAAATAAATTGTTGATTTTTTATTTTGTTTTTTTTTTTTCTAGCCAACACTAATACAATTCATAGATGACATCATTTGCTGACGGATACCAAGGCGACTATATTCTTGTTGCATATTATCTGTTACCAAGTTGTATAAGATCACAGATGAAAAAGGGAATATCCTGACTTAGAAATGAGGAGGTTCATAACATATAGCTCTTGCATCCGGTAGTTCTGTTTGTGCTTCAAGCTTTTCATCCAAAGGTTATTCTTGAAGAAACTGGGTTGATAAGGTTACTCAAATCAGTAAGTTAGTAAAACCCTTTTTGTTTTATATTTTACTTTGTTTAGTTATTCAAATTGACAATTAATAAAAATAGATAATAATGAATTGAAAATTTTGGGTGAATTGCATGTCGCAACTATACAAAATCAAAATCTTTATTAGAATGCAATAAAAAATAATTAAAATAAATAATTTATATAATTTTTTTCTTTTTTTCTTTTTTTTTTTCCTTATATTTATAAATACAAATCACCTAGAGATAGTACTATAAATGGCTTAGAACTAGCTAATAAAGGGAGGTCAAAATTATGTATATTACCTATTTCAAGGCATAAATTAATTGTAGTGGATAGTAACATTATTAATAACATTAAATTGATGTCATTAATTAGTAAACAATTGTTAGATTACACGAGATTTAATCACCTTTGATTGTCCATCTATTACATTAATCTAAGTTTTAAAATTATAGAAATAAAATTGATGAATTTTTCTCATAAACTAAACAACATTATCTCAATGTAATATTGATGGGTCCCAAACCTATAACTTATCAGGCAATCCGCCAGACACTCCACGGAAGCCTTCCAGACGAAATCTTAATCAACTGGAAAGTCTCCGCGAAGCCAAGCCGTGAACATTTCTGAAATCTCTTTTTAAAACATCCTTAAAGTTTTCTAATGGTGCGAAATTCGGTGGAAATTTTTCGCTTTTCAAACACTTTTACAAAATAGGATTTTAAAATTTTGGCAGTATAACAATTGTATTTCTGAAAAATCCCACCTGTAAGAAAGTCAAGTAAAACCTGTACACTTCTATAACAATTATTTTTCTCAACTGCTAGGCTTCAGGCCTTCATTCTAATCCATAAACAACCACAAAACAGTTTATACGATTTCAAAGAAGAACTTAAAACATTTCGCTTCATGAATATGCATGGATTACAAAAGTTCAATTTAATGTCAATTCAAAGTTTAACAAAAGCCCAAAAAGTGATGCACATTCATGATCAAACACAAAATATTACAATTTCAATGCAGTTGCACCCGACGTGCCCACTAGTCTGTGGTAGGGGTCTCTAAAGCTGGAGCGCCTGCACTTGCACCTGGGGAGGTTTGTTTTGGAAAAGTAAAGTAAGAGTGAGCTAATAAGCTCAGTGAGTGTTAAGTTCTCTAACTAAACTACTTTAGGAAAATACCTCCCTAAAAGTTTATTAAACATAACGCAATTGTTTAAGATCAATATGCCACATAAAAGAGATTAAGAAATTGAAAACCTTAATTGTAATACGCATATATGTATATATATATAACATTTGATAATAGAATAATCATGCGTATTAAAAATGAATAAATAAAGCAGCATATACATTTCATACATGTCATAAATCATGAGTGGTGGTACTTAATTTTTTAAAATTATTTGCATGTAATAAATCAACCACCATTGCCTATATATCACTTGGCACCCTAGGTACATGACAGAGCGGAATTTCCCATCGCTCCAAGCGGCATTACTCATCGCTTAGGTCATTTGTCTGGTCCTACATAACGGAAAACTTCATCGCTACGGGAAGCTAGCCATTATATACCTCTATACGTGCGTGGTTGACATACTGACTGGACTAACTGACTCAGCCCCTTTTTCGCGTATTTTTCCCGTTGTTAATTTAGCTAGTGACAGACATCGTTGACACTACCATGCACGTCTTTAGGGTACTCTTCACCGGGTACAACTCATTGAGATACCTAGAAGGCATGCCATAGGCTAATAAAAACATTTTCTTTCCACTACTTTTCATTTTCATAATTTTCATTTCATAAACTTTTCATAATATCATGTACAAGGTTTTCATAGCATTTTCATTTGAATAAAAATTCAATAAAGCATTTCATGACATATAATTTATACATTTCATAATTACTCATTCAATCATAAAACAATTGCATAAAACATTTTATAAATCATTCACATAAAATAATTTGAAAGAACACTCACCTCTTTTCCTTTAGCCTTTTTTTTTTTTTGTCTTATGCGAGTTCCGTCGGGTCCTCGTTTTACGTAGTTATAATTCTAGTCTTAGGGAATTTCGCAAACAATTTCAATTCGCTTGCAATTTAAATATCACATTTCTACCAACGTATCAAGTCACAATAATCGCAGACTACGGAAACTCTTCGAAAAGTCTTATTCTAGTTGCGAACACTAGTTTTTTTTTTTTTTTCGCATATTCATTCCATTCGAATTTTAGTTATTTTTCATGCCACATTTACATCCAACATTCATAAAACAATGCCAATTTCATGTCATTTCAAACAAAATTCTACAATAACTCAAAATTGCACCTTATGGTTGAACCTAACCATAACTCACATCAATTGAGTTTTCATCCATTTCCAAGTTAATTCCATTATCCATCTACCTCATAAGATCATTCACATCATTCAAAATAAAAATCCACCATTCTAATCACCCTATAGCCGAATGCACATCACACTAAAATCCACATCATCACATTTCATTTCAACATCATTTTTCATTTGAGTGATAAAATCGTTCCTTGGTTGTGACATGCATATATTCATCATGCATCCATTTTTCATATTTTTCACTTGCATTCAACATCAATCTTCATTCAAACTTTCATCAACCTTCATGCACGGATACTTTCATCACATTTTCATCATATTTTAATCTCAAAATCTCAAACAAACATTTGTGGAATCACAACAGCTCTTACATCACATTTCTCATCCATTTTCACATCAAAGTTAAAGAGAAAATCATTACTAACATCTAAATGACTTAGTATGGATGTAGTCTTATTGTTTGCTTGCTCTCCCTTCTTGAATGAGCTTGAATTGACCCAAAATCACCTTGAAATTAGATGGAACAGCTTGCTGCCCCTGACTTCATGTATTTCATCCATCAAAATCAAAGAAAATCACACTAATCTCTTAAAGTGAGTGGGTATAGGTCTTACCTTGGTTCCTAGCTTGTGTTTTCCTCTCAGATGAGTTAAAATCCTTCAAAAATCACCCATAAACTCTATGGTTGGGCTGCTGCACGTTTTTCCCTTCTCCTTGCCATCCAACACCCTCTCTTTCTCTTCTTGCCGAAGGCTTTCCACTCACACACACAATTGACTTCACTTTTTCATTTTTTTATGCATTCTAGTATATATACTTGACCATTTAATTGATAATTTCCCTTAGAGTTGCTTTAATCTACAAGTTTGCCATCCTTGCATGCTAGCCAAGTGTCCAACATGCATCATTTCTCTTGCCAAGTGTCACCCATGCATGCATTCTTCATGACACATGTCAACCATGCATAAGATCTCTTTACACATGTCTCCATGCACACTCCCCTTTTGACAAGTGTCTTGCATGCATACTACTCTCATGCCACATGTCCTTCATGTATGCATCTTAGCCCACTTGTCCACTCATTCTTATATCTTTTCGTTCGAATCTTCCGAAACACCCGGATTCAGCTTTTCCATGATTTTTTCGAAATTCTTCGAAAACTCTCCGGGGCCTATATTTGGACTTCCTACATGCTTCTAATGAGCTCGGTAACTCTTAATGGTCATCCTAAACCCTTTTTTGGGTCTCCAAAAATTCACTCGATCGGTTTAAGGGATTTCCAGATTGGTTCCGTTTCATCCGAATTTTATTCAAAAGTGTCCTTTAAGATTCTAAGGTGTTTCTTAAGATTATTAATACTCATTTCGACACTTTTCTAAATTTTTGAGAATCCTTGAAAATCCTTTCATTTGGATTTTCGGTCGAATTTTGAAAACATTTTCGGTTCGTTCGAAAGCCTACGAAATGGTACAGATGCATTCAAAATAATTCTAAACACTTATCATGTCAAAATAAGTTCATACACATCATCGTACAGCTATATACATAATTCCAGAATGATGTTACAAATATATTACAACAATAACAACAATTCAATTACAAAGATGTTGAAATATATACCTTTAATAGGAATAACTGGATCAAATAAACAATGCTACGAGTGATAAGCAATCACAGATGGAAAGCAAAATCACAACACAATGTAAGAATCTTAAATAAATTTGTGTTTTCTCTGTTTTCTGTCACAAAAAAATATATACGCACAACAGCCCTTAATCACGTTGAAAGAAGTGTTTATATATGTCATAAACTGCCAGCAATTTTAACTGCTCCCAACTTCCCTAAAAGTTTTCTAGCAGTTTCAATCATGATACAAATAACATTGGATCTTGGATCTTGGGTTGACATTAGGTTCTAGGTAAAACCCGACCCATAATCCAAAGGCCCAATAACACATTTTGGGCAGGCTATTATATTTTTCAACATCTCCCACTTGCATAGAATGGAACAATATCGACAAAGGGATGCAAACATTCAAACACAATCTATTCTTAAATATTCATACAAGCAAACATGATAAGGACATTTTAAGTGAAGATTTAGGCCTCAAAATCTATATCTTTGTCATTGTTATCGAGTGTTTTTATGTGTTTTTTTAATGTTTTTTAGGAAATAAATCTCTAAATGATGTGTATCGTAGTTGGAAAAGATTCGATATGAAATCAATTCAAAGAAGTGTTGGGTTTGGATTTTGTAAGAAAAATGGCATGATTGTGGATTGTTGGGCATAAAAGATGGGTTCATTTGTGAGAGCTCGTGGAGTCATTTGTTTGAGTTATGTGAGCTAAAATTATCAAATAAAGCTACGAATGTCTAGTTCTATAGCAACTGATGGTTTATCAATTGAATGTCCGTAAAGAAAAATATGACCATTTCATTAAGCAAAGGTCAAACCTGGCACCCCTTGCGTGCCTAGCCATGCCTGCGCACCACTAAGCACATCCCATTGCCATGAGCACATCCACTAGTGTGCCTACACCCTTTTAGGCACCCAAGGGAACACTACACACTACCACAAACGTCCCCTAGCGCACCTATTCCTTCCAAGCACCTTTATGAGCACCAAACCTGAAAAAAGGGTAATTTTGCAACCTTCCGACCTAATTTTTATGTTTGGCTTTCCAACCTATAAATACACTTAAACCACACCATTCCCACTAGTTTTGAGGGGCTGAGAATGGGATCTCATGCCCCTTCTCCCACCCTTGATTCTTAACTCAAATCACCTATATTTCACCTTCAATCTTTCATCCACCAACATCATTACCTATACTTTGTGGAGAAGGCTTTGCAAGAGTGGAGAAGAGGATGTAAAGGCTCAAACTTGGAAGAGAGAGCTCCATGGATTCAAACTTGGGAGAGGGAGGTTCATGGGTTGTAATTTCAACTATTCTTTTGTATTTGTAATTTTTCCTTTATATGTAGCCATAATTTACATTATGTTGGGATAATGATGGATTTTGATATTTTATATTAATGAAGTTGTTTATCTTTGCTTGAGGATGTTGTGCATGTTGAGTAGGGATCTTAGAACTTAATGCTTATATGTGATTGGCCACATATGCATGATTTAAAATTATGTGTTGAGACTAGAAGAAATAGTACACAAAATGTTTGATAAAATGTATCCTAGGTTAGGAAAAAGAAATAGGTCACTCGTGAGATAGTTAGGTTGCTATGAGTGCTCATTGATAGCTGAGTATCTTATAAAAGTATCAATCCAATTTAGGTTGTAGATTATCCTAAATCT